>WYDI02002292.1:0-20494 GCA_009867235.2 Psittacus erithacus
CCCAGGGAACAGCTTCTGCCTAAGAGCTCATCTCAGTCTCCCCTCTGGCAGGTTAAAGCCATTCCCCTTGGCCTGTCATTAAATTCCCTTGTAAAAAGTCATCATGCAAATTGTGGGGCCTGTTTCCCATCTCACCTTCCTGCCCTTCAGCAGCATCGCTGGGGCAGCAGCTTGTTTCATGAGCTGAAAGCCAACATTAAGACAAGCCCTAAGGAAAAACACAGGATAACTGAAATGCAGCCCAGTGGTATTTTCAATACCACCACGCTTCAGTTTGCTCCCCCTGCATACACAGGAATTGTAATGTCTGCGAAGCACCCAGTGGGACTGTGTTTCCTCTGAAATGTTTCTCACAGGAAGCCAAATTACATTCCCTCATTCAACCCAGAGCAGTGAAATCTGCATTTGCAATACCAGCTGAGTACACCAATTGCAATACCAATGGAGTAATTGCAATTTGCGATTGAATACCAATTTCTTGGTGATTTTTTGCTCCTCAGAGATTTCTTCAGATCTGTCACGTTTCCATCGCATGCACAAGTTCCCCACGCAGAGTTGTGGCTGTTTACTTACCACAGTAGACTTGTCACTCACCTGATGGAGAAATAGCATCTCTATTATAAATACTATGCATGCAAACCTGGCATGTAAATATGAATGTTAGTCTGAAATGCAGGACCTGTGTACCTTTAATTTTAATGCAAATAAACAGAGGTGTCCTACTTGAGTGCATCAGCTCATCCCTCATATTGATGGTTCTTCCAAGCTTTTGTTTCTGCTCTAGGCTCGAGTTTAATCTTCATTACACAGGTGTGACTATGGATCTATTTAATTGACTTCACCAGCTATCGCATTGATCCCAATAAGAAGATTTGGGCTGCGCAGACTTGCCCAATGTGTCATAGTGAGTTTGTGACAGAGAGGGAAAGTAAATCCATGAGTCCTGATGCGTTCCCTGCTGTTCTCCTTACACAACACTTTGTTACATAAAACTTTTGCTGGAAAAAGAGAAGAAAAGGGGGAGGGAGATGGAAAAAAATAACATCTTTTTGGTCACAAGCCAGTTTTCTGTATCAACATGGCAGCAGCGTGTGAAGTGAAGCAAGATTTCCTTGTAGCACCATGTGACAAGGCTAATCAAAATAAACATCCAAAAAATAAAGAATTAAGGATGAGGTAGCAGACTGTGGGGAGAGCAGATGGTTATTTAAAATAACAGCACATTTTCCGTGCTGACTGAAACGATAGCTCTTGTCACAAACCATAGCTGTTAATGGCAAAAGAGAAGGCAGGAGCATCAGCAGAGTATTTTGTGGGGTTGGGGGAAGCAGGAGGATGAAAAATATATGGAGGAGAGGGTATTTTCAGCTTTCCACATTATCTGCCCAAGTATCAATGGCGGCAGAGCAGAGGCAGGGGAGACTGAAATGTAATAGGTGGAAAGAATTGATCGTATTGATCAAATCTGTCACACAATATAAAAGGTCTCTCAGAAGCCCGGGGATCAGACACTGAGCTAAAGGAGAATCTTTTGTCTCCCCAGGAAAAGAGAACCACAAAATGTGTAGTTTAGAATAGTCTGAAACACAGAAAAGAGGGTCCAGACCATGAGAAAGGAGCAGGGAAAGCAGGATTGCACTGACAGTTTAGCCCAAGCCATGGTTCAACTGCAGCCCCCAGTACAGTTCCCAGCCCTGTGCCCAAATCTACAGCTTGTGGGGGTTTTAATGTCCCTTTCACCTCAAACCATTCCACGATTCTCTAGCTATTGCTAGGCTGCAAAGCAAACACTAAACACACTAAATACAAACTTTGTAGCCCCTAAATTTGAATCCTATAGTCAGCTGGCTCATATACTCTGATCAAGAGCAAAGCGCTCACTCAAAGAGGCTACAACCACCTTGGATGGGCTCCCAGCCATCTGAACATCCTCTATTCATCTTGCAGATGCCATTCCTTGGGCTGGCTCCCTGAAAATTACACTTGAAATGTGCCTGGTTGAGGAAAGAAGCGAACGCTCTCCTCCTGGCATGCCTGTTGTGACAAATCGGACTGCAAGAACAAAAACTCCTCTGCGTACAAACCAGCCACTTGACAAGTGTGTGGGAAGGTGGGCAGGAGCAGGAAGGGAAGGAGGCTCAAAGCACCCCCAAGAAATCCATCTTTCTGTTTTCCAGCCTGCAGCAGCTGCTGCAGGAAGAGCTCTGGAATAGCAACCTCCCTCTGCGCATCCCGGTGATGCTACAGCACCAATCCATCTGCTCATGGAAACCTGATCTTACAATGTTCTGCACTCCAGAGGAGCTCCAGGTCTGAATAACAAGGCAATGAAGAGTTTATCTATGTGGTCATCTCTGATGCATGGCTCACCCCAGACTGGGAAGGAGAAAACACTTCACTGAAGACCATATCCAGATAACTCCATCCTGCCTAGAGCCACACTTCCTATACCTCAGCCTCTCACACTGATCTCTGAATCTTTCCTAGTGTAGTGCAAAATAACGAGGCTTTGTCCACTGAAAAATGGGCAGCTACCAATCTGAAATAAACCCCTCTGCTTTAAACTCAACTTGTTCCATGCTGCGTGGCCCCTGCCAGGTGCATTCTCCCATGCAGGCAGCACCATTTCAAGGGCAGTTTATCCACCAGCATTTTCTTTCTTACAAATTCAAACTTAAAGGTGTTGCTGGAATCTCAGGTAAAAACAGGCAGATGCAGCTTCTTAGAAGATGCTGCCAACAAGCTGCCAAGCAGCATCTTGGATGTCTCAAATTCAACAGAGGGGACCAGGGAGCCTCTGCTTGCAATTTCTCTCTGTCCTGACATGTTCTGTTTGCAATTTGTCTGGTTTAATCTCTGTTAACTGTGAGTTCATTGCTGACCCTCTGGCAAGGAACAATAGCAGATTGCTGTTGTCCCACCACCCTGTCACCTGGGACCAGCCATCCAAGTGGAGGTCAGCAAGCGATATCAACTCAACAAAAGACATACAGGCTTTTGCAAGCTCACAGAAAATACCTGTTTCCTCCTGAGCCACTTTTTACCCTGAAGATCCCCCTTTAAAGCTGAATAATGAAAATAAAAACCAGAAACTGCAGACAAATTTCTTCCTCTCTACAGTTAAAACTTTCAGAAGTGAGCTGTCAGCACACTGAAAGAATGGAAAGCAGCCGATGCTGCTCTGTGCTATTAAGTGTTTTTAGCACACCAGACACTTTAGGATCCTGGCACAGTGAGTGATAAATGCAAAAGAAGCATCTTTTCGGTCCCTGCAGAGGAGGGGAAAGAGAGGAACACAGTCTAAAGCCTAAAAAGCTGGAGATGACAGTAACATAGAGGATGCAGCTGTATGCTTTTCCCAGGGATGACTGGGTTTCCATGGAGTTCACACCACACATTATCTGCAGTTCCACTGGTCATGTGTGGTATTTTCCTGTCCTTCTAGCTGGTTTTCTGCCCTGTCTAATATAAATGCTTGTTTCCCATGACTGTGAGACAGCTTTTCTGGGAGTTATGTTACTCCTTCTTAGACATAAAAAACAGAGTTCTTGAGTTTCCCATTGAATGGCAGTTTCGGATCTGTTGCATCAGCTCCTCCTAACTCAGAAGGATCTCAGTTCTTGTCTCACACAACTGCCTAGATAAAAATACATCTAGCAGCGACCTCAGCAACAGAAAGGACAAAGGCAAAGGCTTATTACCTGCCAGAAACACGGAAATGTTAATCTCTGCATCTTGATAAAGTACTGCAGCTGAATAGCAAATGAAATTAAAGCATTTGTCCAATTCTCTTCCTCCTAAGTGATCACCCGTGCAAAAATGAACGGTGTGGATACTTGCAGTACTGAAGATCATGGTCTGATCAAAGGCGGTCTCTGAAGAGAGACAAAAGGTTTGCTGTGTCTCCGTTCCTGGTGACTGGACTTTATACAGGATCCTTCTGCAGCATTATGCAGATAAATGATAACCCTTACATTTCTTTGTATTGGCTTTGTACACCCTTTGCTTTAAGCCTCTAATACTGTACAACCAATTTATATCACCCCTCGTCAGCTGAGATTTAACTCAGTCAGACTGAGTGAATGTAAACTGAAGCTAATTCTCTGTATTTCTTGCACATCAGGATAAAACTTCAGCTTTGATGTCAGCTTTATTTTCCTTCAGATGTTATTATTTCTTCTTCATTTAATATTGCTTGATTAAAAGGGATTAATTGAATGGAACTGTTGTTTCCTAAAGCTGACTGTGTTTACTGGGACTCGGGGCAGGACAAATCTCATCGCTAGCAGACAGAACAAAGATATTTCCAGGGTTATGATGCACAGGTGGGAAAAAAGATGCGGATAATCCAGAGCAGAATCCCACAACCACACATTGTAAGGCAGCTGAACGCAGCTAGAATGACCCAGGACAAAAAGCAATAAGGAAAGCTGACAGGGGCAGTGTTAAATCCACTCAGGGAGCGTTGTCTCCTGTGTGTCAGAGGCAGATGTCGTGAGTCATCGCCCTGCTCCTGGGGAAGCAGAGCTGACATACGTATATATGTATGCTAATACCCAATTTTCTAGTGCCTGCCAGAGCATTTGACTGGGGCTTTTTAGTCTGTTTCATTCAGTTTTGCAAATATAACCGACCTCAATGGTCTAATGAAACAAAAGATGATTTCCTTCCCCATTGCCAAAGGCTGTGAAATTCAGCTCTGCAACTTCATTAGAGAATCAATCAATCAGATTACATTAGAGTCCTTCAGATTCCAAACATGGACACCTGGTGAGCTGCTGTATTACATTGCCAAAACTTAGCAGCATTTTCCAATCAGTTCCCTTGCAAATTAATTGGCAGTGTGATTAAATCCTTACTCAGAACCGTACACAGTGATTCACGCGCCCATGTGAATATGTAATGGAACATAAGATTAAGACTCACTGTAGACGCAGAACAGGAACAGTGACTGGCGAGTTTTGCTTGGATTTTTCCTTTGGAGATTAAAGCTCTTGCCAAGTTTTGCTACTCCCAAAAAATTACACATCGATGCCTCCGACACCCGAATAAATCACTGCTTTGCAAAACACCCACTTGAAGGATGAAGAATTAAACACAACCCCAGTAGACAGAATGGAGGCTGCTGGCATGTTTAGACTTCGGTTTTGTTATGAAAATTAGAAGGTCTTCCCATCTAATATCTTCTGTCTGCAGACCCCTGTCCTGCTTAGTCGAGGCCAAGCCAGGTAACAGGTAACCTTCAGCTCATTCTCAAACCATCAGGGGACTTGTGCACTTAAAATATCCACAAAACGTTGATATTCCCTCTGCTTATAGGGCCTGAAAAATAGAAGGAAATGACCAAGAATCCCCTGCCCATTGTCCAGATTTGTCTGGGTTCCTCCTGCTCAGGGCCAGGTCTCCCAGCCATCGCAGGAACCAGTAGGAGCAGAACCGGCAGGATTTTATGAAAGGAAGCACCCAAGTAGTTCATAGCGCAGAGGAAAGGTCATTCCATTCTTCTCTAAAGCTCAAATTCCCCCTTTCCTTTTGCTTTGCCACTTAAGAAGAAACCCTCCCCCTTGTTATTTGTGGCTTCTCTGGTCAATAGTTAGCAGGGATTATTCCATGCCTGCTTAAAGAAAGATATGCAAAAATGCCTAACGCCTTCTGGATGGAAATGGAATCACCTAATCTGCAGACAGCTTCTTTGTAAACAGCTGATCAACAGGCCACAAGCATCTATGGAAAAGCCTCCAGCTATTTCACTAAATCCCCCCCCCAGACTTGGATATGGCTCCTCTGGAACTTGTATCCAAGGCAGCTGTCCTAATGTCACAAAGCATCGCCAGCACTGATAGCAGTGTAAATACAGATAACAGTCAGCAGTCTCAGACTATACAAGAAACACAAGTGATGGTAACTGGCCATTAAGCCTGATGAGCGGTACTTATCTTCCCAGTTAAGGGAATAATAAAGGAGATTTGGATTTGTTGTTGCTGTCAGAGCTCAGGTGCCAGGCCCGGGCAAAGCATCCTCCTTGGTTTAATCTCCAGGCACATAAACTAGAATCATTTTCCCCCTGTTTGCTGCCCATCAGGATCACAACCCCACTGGAGGAATCACGGAGCTGCTGTCACTGATGCCACCCATCCCACCCAGCCAGCCAGCCATGGTAAAACAAACACAGAACTGCTGTTGACACACCAGGGCTTTGGATTTGCCTGGTGAGCTGATTCCAGGGCAAAGCTGCTGTCATTAAAGGCTGTTATTTTCACAACACAGCCACACAAGGCACTTTGTAATTTCCTTCTGTATACTAAACTGTTGTTATCTGGGTGCTATGTGTCTGAATCACATGAATGCTGGGGTGTAGTTTGTTATGGAAACAGAATGCAAAATCAGTGTCTAGAAGTGCTTTATAACTGAAACTAAAGACTGTGTCCTGGGTAGAGGGAAAGAAAAGAGGTAAGGATTAAAATGGAGCTGCGGGAATACCTGAATCCTGCCCCACTTTGATACTTAGTGTGGTATCAAACAAAGGCAGTTATGGGTTTTCTTCTGTTCATTCATTTGTGAAAGACTGGGGCATTCTTATCTGTAAAGACTTCGAAGCACATCTTGTCTAGTGGAAGGTGTCCTTGCCCATGGCAGGGGTTTGGAACTAGATGAGCTTTATGGCCTCTTGCAACCCAAACCAGTCTGGGATTCTATGATTAATCTGTTATTATGAACTTTTAATTATCACAAATCATTTGAAAGTCCTGTAAGGAGGCTTTGTTCTCTACAAATTGCTTTAGAACAGGCTTCCTACCAGGAACAGTCCCGCAGGAGCAGATATACAATCCATTGCCATGGGATAACTTAGCGTAACAACTCAGAATCCAGCAGGACTGCTCCTAAAACAAGTCTCCTCCAAGCAGGTTTCTCACTTCTTGTGGCCAATCGTTTGGAAACCCCTTGTAGCAATCAGATAAATCACTTAAAGAAACTCTGATACCCTTTATAATAAGGTACCATGTAGCAAAGGTAGGACCACATCAACCAGGGCAAGCCATGAGAAACAGTCCAGAGGCAGGCCGCACTGAGAACTGCACACAGCCTGCTGCTCCAGAAACAAAGGCACCTCTGGGGCTGTTTCCAAATGGCTGCTAATGCAACCAAGGGGACTAAAAATAAGTGGTTTGCATGTAAAACAGCAATCAGAGGCAGTTCCACTTAAATACTGTGAAACCAAGTATTTTCCACTTATGATTACAGCCCATAATGGCATTTCCTAAAGGATCTTACCATGCTGCAGATGCAGTCAGCATGACACAGAAATGCATAGGATAGCCCCAGTGAAGCTGATGTCCAGTGGGTTGTTGGGAATTATTTATGCTAAATGGTTCCCTGCAAAGCCTGTTCTGCAGACATTAGGCAGGAGCCCAATTCCAGTGTGACTTGGCTACTTCTCTCCATCTTGCTGTGCCTCTCCATGTGCAGCTCAAAGAAACACAGTGGTATCCAGACAATAAAATTCCTAGTCACAGACCTTCATGTAAGGATGTGTGGGATTAATTACATAGGAAAAGTTACACCTCGGGAGTCGGAGGCCGGGGGTATTGTTGTGAGAGGAAATCACAGCAAATTAGAACACTGGATTTCATTAGGGAAAGCAAAGCATGCAATCATTGTTCTTACTGCACTTCATCAGAGCCAGGAAGGTTGACACTAGCACCTCTCTTGCAGCCTCTGTTTTAAGATGCAACCCTGCAGGTATCATAGGGCTGTTGGACACATTCACCCCTGCCACTGACACCAACACAGCATCACTACTGCTGCAACTTCTAAACCTCCAACACAATGGCTTCTGTTCTGCCAAAGCTGCTCTTTTGCTTTATAAGAAGTCTAAGAAAACTCCATGCAGACACTAAAATCCCAACCCAAGCTCTCTTTGGAACTGTTCATTTCTATAGATCAGACATTTTACACACGTTGTTTGCTACTTAAAACAGTTTTACTCCAAACTATGTTTACTCCAAGCATTTCCAGCTCTGTAAGTGTTATCTGTGTGCCAGTATTTCTTGCTAGAGGTGGATTTAAGCATGAGGACTAACCTTAGAACTTTTCCAATGTCAGAGATACTGGAGTCCAAAGCCAAACTGCCTGGCTAAAATCTATTCCAGCAAGAACACAAATCAGAGTACAATTCCAGCTTACAAACCAGTGAACTAGGCATTTGGATTTGTACCTCAGGTTCCCTTCTGCACTCCAGTCTCATCTCTTGAAGTCAGTGAACAGTTGTATTTTCCAACCACCTGTATCATCAGCAGGATTGCACTGAACTGCTTGACTGTTCTTACAAGAAAACAGCTTCTGCATTACAAAGGTAGAGCTGTGTTTAATAACTTGCAAAGTTACACTCAATTTTGAAAGGAAGACACTCTCAAGAAGCCAAGTAATTAGCTCACATTCATTTTTGGTTGCCCTCACTCCCTAAGGTGACTTGACTTTGTGAGTTATATGAGCTCTGAAATCTCTGTAACCACTGGGTCAAGCCATGAGGATTGCAGAGAGTTTTCATTTTGAGGCTGAATGCAAATGCACAGAAACCTAATGATGATTCTGAGGAACATTCAGGTTTCCAGTTGCTGATACCAGGAGAGCTCACAAAGCAGCAAAAAGACAGCTGCTGCCACCAAACATCAATTTGAGATCGGATGCTTGATCCCACTTACCTTAATTATAACCTTTCATTAACCATCTAAAGAGAAAAACAATTTTAATATAGTAGCTCTTGGCTGAAGACTCAATTGAACAGTAAATTGAGGAAAAATCAGACTCACATTGCAGTTACTAGTCATAATGAAAAGCTTTTTCCCTCCGCTGCCCTCTCTTTAGAAGAGGGCACAAAGGTTTTAAATTGCATTATCTTCAATGATAGGTTAGTTTTTGCAATGTAAATAGCAACTGCTGTTCCAAATTGAAAATTAAAATGTAGGGCTTGGAGACGGAGGTTTCTTATATTAAGACAATGTTATAGATAGAACTATTACCTCTTAACAGGGTTTTAACAATCTTTATTGTCTTGCCTTAGATATTTGAGGAATATGGCAATTTAAAACTCTTGGACAACCCCTGCTCTACAGTGAATCCCTCAGAATGAAACTGCTCCCAGTGTTGTCCACTTGGGACTCATGCACATGGAAGGATGTTTTCCAGTCCTTTATCTGGAGCTGGACTTGAACATGAAACTGCCCAAAAGACAAATATCAAAGTGTGAGGGGTTGAATTAGATCCATCAATAATGAATAAATAGAGGATAAACAAAAAAGCAATGTGTAAAACAAGTAGCTACATGGTAGGAATGGTAGTGCCATCCAGACATGGCATCTCCTGTTTGCACCACTGGGAATCAGTAGTTCCAATGACTGAACTTAGTAGGTTTAGCCCAGTGTCATAAACCACACAATCATCACCATGTTTAATTGCCTGCTGTTTAAAGCACTGTCTCTTTGTAGCTAAAGAGTAAAGGGAGCAGCACGCATTGTGTATTCATTGTTCCAGCCAGTTTGTGATTTTCATTTTCTAGAAATACATTTGTCAGCAACTTCCTATGATGAACCTGAATAATATCTGTATTAGAATCAGGAGCTGCACAAAGCTGCTGTCAGAATTCATTTTAGAAGTGGGTCTGGAAGACAAATATAAGACACCTAATCTGCAATCCCATCTAATAAAACTGATTAGAAGAGCACAGTTTGCATGAGCCCACCTTGATCACCGTGAGAGCAAACAGAAACCACGCTGAATTTGAAGAGATTAGAAACGATCCCATCAGGGCCCAGAAATAAGGTAATATACAGAGAAGAACTGCAGCAATAAAAGATAAACTGGAAAATGAGGTAAGATTATTTTTCTTAACAGCTCAACTAAGTTGATCCAAGAAGAATAACCCAAAATATTCAAAGTGGTAAATGCAGCTTATTATGTTCTTGGGTTTCTCTTCCAGAATAGACTACAGATATAGATGAGAATGCATGAGCTCTCCCTAACTTCCCCACTTGTATTGAAGATAAATTACACTTCTGCACTTGCATACGTAAACAGCTACATGCCTTATATGTGAAGCTATTTTCTAAGGGTGAAAAGGTTCCTGTTTCATCCTGCCTTTTATCATGGAAAATAGTCAGACTCCCCTTCAATGGACAGAAATGAAATGAATGTAGTAAGTAATGCAAGACTCTTTTAAAACAGCTTCGAAACTGCTATACACAAATGGGGAGAAACTGCCACTTTGCTTGCTGTTCCCCTGTATGAAAGGCACCACAGACCACCACATGTGGACACTTAGAGAGGCAACGGCAGATTAAATGTCGTCCTGTGCAAGAGTAGAGCTTCCGAAATAAGAATACCATCAAAATCACCTCTGAGGATGAAAGGCTGGCAGCTGTATAAGGACAGCAATCACATTTGACCCAGGGCTAAATCTGTATCTATGTTTCCATCAATTCACTGATTAAAATCCTTCCCATTAAAACCAAATATAAAAATATGAGACTAGTTTAAAAGGGATCATTTAACAAAGGCAGGGAAGGAGCCACCATTTTCAATTTACCAAAAACATCATTTTTCCATCTCTCATTTTAGGTCTTTCTCCATTCCAACTATTGAACATTTACTCTTCAGGCTAAGAAATAAAAGGGAGCACAGCAGAACCAGATACAGGCAAAACACAGCAGCATAAGAAAGGCCAGTATAAAGGGGAAGTTCTGGGAATCCCAGCTGATTACCAGATTTGGTGGAAAGTTCTTGTACTCGACAGAGCTGGATGATTCTGTCCCCTGACCATGTCAGGTGGTTCTAAGCACACACAATTCTTCCCTTACAAGCATCCAAACATTGGTAGAAACAAGTTCTCTTCCAAACTGACCACAATCGTAAATACTTTCTAGTGGAGACTTAGTAACTCAAATGAAAAATTGATGATGATTATGTTTCAAAGCACCAAAAGATAAGAGCACTTCAGGTAATAGCTTACAGGGAGGGGAAATAAAGCACTGGGAACAAAGCCATCCTCTTAAACACTTAAGTATTTATTATCATGGCATAAGCACAGAGTTCTGGTGTGCAATGTTAATAGGACCCATAATAGTTCACCTGAGCCCCAATTTTCCTACTGTTATGGCAAAACTGATTTTTTTCTTTTATTCTTATTGTTTTCTTAAAGTCCATTGTACTCTATTATACGGCAAGGTGTGGGTGGATTCTAAAAGAACTCTCGTCTGCTTCTAATGCCGAGTAGAAAAAGAAAACCTTCTGAAATCAGCAACGTGATTGAATGTTTCCTGCCTCAGAGCTGCTGGTGAATCCTGGGCCTAATTTACTGTTTCTGGAGTTGCTGCAGAAAGCATTTTCTATTTATTTTTGAAAGGTTTTGATGGCTCATAGCAGCATGGAGAGCTGGGGAAAGAGCTGTGTTCTGAAGCGCCTGGAGTTAGCTCTGAGCTATAGTAAGTCTGGCAAATATAAATTAAAGAAATCAGATTTCCTTTCACATATATACAGCCTCTAGACTACAAAGCGCACAGATAGCTGATCTGAGGCATGTGAGTTAACAACTCATCCCTCGACCAGGATGAAGTCAGTAGTTAACGAATGCATTGATTTTGTGGGAATGAATGGTCAGCTTTGCCTTCACCCCATCCAGCCAGGTCATAGAATCATAGAATAGGTAGGGCTGGAAAGGACCTTAAGATCATTTAGTTGCAACCCCTTGAGACACCTTGGTAAATATGAACACTAGTCAGTGAAAGAAGATTAGAAAAAAGGAGGATTTTTCTCTTCCCTGATTCTTTAGACCATGTAATAGCATCTCTGGTGTGCTAAAGGACCTCAGAGGGCTAAGACTGACAGGTAAAAAGTGTTTGGGGAATCACAGAGCTCTGACATTCCCCAGGATATTCTTAAATTACTTCTCCAACTCTAAGAGGACAATCTGTAGCAAATGCTACTTCTCTACCCCCACTGCTAATGGCTTTCTAAGGGCTGAATTTAAGCTCAGGAGAAAGACCCCCACAGACATCAGTACCTTCTGTATCAGCACTTCCTTCACACAGTGGAGGTCCCTTTCTAATGGGAATGTAAGTGTGAGTAATTCAGATCAGCAGAGACAGTTTTAAGAATGGGATAAGAGCAAGAGACACTTGATTACTCTTACATGGGTTGGAAGATGTGACTCAGTAGCACTGGGATGTGTAGGTGGGATCCAAAGCCAGGCAAAGCATTATACACACCTGAGCATCAGCCTCTCATGCCTCACCTTCCTGTGCCAAACTATAAACAGTTAGCAAGCTTTTACAAGTATGCTCCCCCGCACACATGATAAAATCAAACAGCTATTTTCTTTGCAAGTTTCTAACACATCTCTCTATTGTGAAAGAAATAGGGGCCTTGCTACCATTTAGAAAATTGCTTACATTTCGTAGAATCATAGACCAGTTTAGGTTGCAAAGACCTTTACGATCATCAAGCCCAAATGTGATATTTTGCCTCTGAAATTGTCTCAAGGAGCATAAAACCAGCATGAATGGCTGAGGCAATTGGGAAATCCTGAATAGGAGAAGCTCTGTGTCTTTCTGAAAAGCTTACTGCTGCAGCTTGCTGGGACAAGCTGTGAAATCCGCTAACGGGCTCTGTCACTAACATGATTATGCAAAGTAGACGATAGCAATAGCACTGCCCTGCCATCACTTACAATGGCATCTGCTCTCTTTCAATTTTCTGTAATTTCACTTGAATTTAGGTCCATCAGGTTGCCCTGTCATAGGACTCCTGTGAAAATCAAATCCTGCTTCTAAACAGCTGATGCAGTTGAGGAAATGAGAAGTGTTAAGGCTGCTATCCATTATGCAAAGGGAGGAAGATTATCCAAAAAATACAGAGATAAAATCTATTTAAATGTGCAAGTTTTCAGTTACTTCTATTTCAGAAAAAAAATGAGGCTATTCTAAGTGAGAGGTCTGCGTATCACAGCTGGCCTGAGAATACTCTAACATATGTGCTCAGATGGGAATTATAATACATATGTAAAATTGCTTACAGACCTGACCAAGCAAGGAATGCATTCTGATAGAATCTGAGCTAGAGTTTGGAGTGAATGCTCATTTCCGCTAGATTGGGATAGCAACTTTGGTGTAGAAGCTACTGAGTGAAATAACTAAGGGAAAAAGCAGGTCCCGTAGTTTAAACACGGACAGTGATCTTAGTGGTAGAACACATTGGCCTGCATCAATCTATTATAACTTCCTTCAACACAAGAGTACAATTATAAGGTGCTCCTAGTAGGAAACAGTGCAGAAGGCAGTGATCAGAAGTTTGGAACGTAGTAGAGAACTGCTGACCCAGTGGGCAGGGTCATGCAATGAAGTCTGTAGTGAAGGTAACATACAGCAGTAGCCCATTGGCATCATTGACTTTTACATCACCTGTATCACCTCTGCACAATTTATAAAATCACTGAGTTATAGTGTACAAAGAGCAATGCACTGAAATAAAGATCTGCCTGATGAAGCAGAAAACAAAAAGTGGCGGAGTGTATCAGTCTGTAACAAAAAGAATTGCACATATTACTTTGGTAATATCATTAGCTGAATCTGTTCCTTTTTTCCTTTTTACAGGAACAGACTTTATGTGTGTATGTATATATTTATATTCTTAAATAGTGATGTCAGTCATGCCAGTGTTGTCTGCAGCTTTTCTTTAAACCTGTTTATTTATTTGAGGGGTTTTTCTTCCTCCTTAGATGCCCTAGGCATGCACATGGTGAAAAGTGACATTTTGTTGGCTATGAAGATGCAAACATTTCCATGCTTCAGATCTAATCCAAATACTTTAAATTAACAATATAGTTACTTTGGTATTTTTGTGCTGTTTTAGAGGGAATAACTGGCTTTGAAATATGTGCTGTAAGTTAAAGCAAAAAAAAATAAGAGTCACAGGCCTGAAACATAGCAACCAACTGTCTCCTGTCTCCTCTTCCAGGTGTCTCATAAACTGTCAAATAAAGGGAAACAAGAATGCAGTCTATAGGAAATAACACCTTCACTGACATCAGTGGTATTTTCCCCTTCGGATTAACACTTAAGTGTAAGACAACTATTTTTTCTAGTTTCTTTTTTTAGTGGTTCTATTTTAGGATTAATGAAGTGGATTCATTGGAAATGGTGAAGGACAAAACTCAGAGACTTTTGGCAACACCAAAGTTCCTCCTGATCCAGGTCAGTAGCATCTGTCTGGTTGAAAACCTGACCCGTTTTAAGAGCATCTTCTACCAATAGAACTACTGCAAATACGCTGGTAATTTCTGAGAACCTAATTTGTTCTCCTTGTGATGGACTTCACACTCAGCGAGGAATCTGGCCCAAAGATAAAGCTCCATCATAAGATTAGTTGGTTTATTAAGCATTTCCTACTGAGAGTAATTATATTCTTTGCACATAAGGATAAACCTGGAGTTACACAGCTCTGATTTGGTTCTGTAAATCAAATGCAGGCTTGAAATTGTGGCATCAGAACAGAAGGGTTTGCAAAACAAAACAAGAGACAGGACAGGCCTCTTTTCCATGAGCAATGGGGAAAAAATCAGACTGTTATTAGCACTTCATGGACTCTTGTTTCAGAGACATATTTCTATACATCAGACAAGTTGAGACACTCTTTACAAGTTGCTTAGGCCTGGATGATGCTATTGACTTATCATCATTGCAAGCCAAATTTCAAACTAACCTGTTGGTTTCATAGCTTTCTACAACAGTAGCATTGCCCAGCTGCAGTTTTTTCCTAACTCATCATCTACTGCCAATGCATAGAGTTCATCATAGAATCATAGAATTATCTAATAGTTTGGGTTGGAAAGGACCTTAAGTTCATCTCATTCCAACCCTGCCATGGGCAGGGACACCTTTCACTAGACCCAGTTGCCCAAAGCCCCAGGACTAGAAAGCAATCTTTAACATCACCCAAATGTTTGAGCCTAAAGGATGATGATGCTGAAGGCTATTGTGAATACCCCCAGGTAGTCAGAGCTGAAATGCAAAACCAGGATGCTAACAGAATCTCCCAAACCCCTGACCTGCATAGTTTTGTCAAGGTCTGTATGTGCTTAAAGAAGCACATGTACTTCATGAAAATCTGCTGCCACCCTCCGCCACAGTGAAAGGCTGAGCACGGTTGTCATTTTAAAGTCAGCTCAGCAGGCTTAGTGCTCCCCTGCTTTCCTTCTGCAGATCCTTTCTCTTTTATTTTATTGTATATTATTTATTTTAAAAAGTAGTATTTTTGGTTTGAAAATGATGATCCGGACAATCCTGATCACAGCGCTGGAACTGTCAACGAAAGGAATCTCTTCCTGCTTTTCCGACCAGCTGGGCTAGCACTATAGTTTGGCAGGCACGTTAGCCACCCTCAGTAAGAACCGCCTTCAGTAAAGCATACTGTGGTCTTCTGATGTTGGCCAGGGATTCATGAACCAGTTCTTGACCTGATTCATTCCAAATCCATTGGTTCTTTATGCTTCTCTGTGAGCCTGGGATATAATGGATTTGTTAAACTGCAAAATCAGGAAGATGGCTTTTCCTTCTCCAACCCCCACTCTGCACTGGGATATTTTAAAGTGCACAGCAGAGGTAATGAACAGCCTCTGTGCGTGCTTAGACATGACTATTTGCACTGTTTTCAATCTATTTTTCTAAGGCTTGCCATCTGATGCCCATCTAGTATGTAGCCTCTCTCCGCTGGGAGAAAGCACAACTGATCACAAGGGAAAAGTTCAGCTCAAGAACATATGTCATAGCAAACAGAACATAACTGCTGGCTGCCAGCTGCTTCCCTCCTTTTTGTTGCTTTACATCCCCCCCCCCCTTTGAATTAAATTCTCTATTTTTGCCCTTTTAAGAAGCCACCCAGGCCAGATCTGAGAGTGAACCCCTCTGTTCAATGTTCTTGTTTAAAATAATCCAACGCTCTGTTCTGCTAAGAATTTAGGTAACTGGAAGCAAGCAAGGAAGTATCTCCTTGCCAACGCCTGGAAGAGGCAACGCTGCTCTAAAGGGCTGTGTGATAAGACTCTAACGACAGATAGATCTTTCTTTCTGATTCTTCCTCCTTGACAGGTTTAACAGGGAGAAAAGCATGTCTATATGGGAATGCAATCTGGAGGTCTCAGGAGGTTTTATTTACCTATGAAAGAATAATTCTGTTAGATTCTATGTCAAATATGCCTTAAAAACCCCCAGCCAAGTTTAAGTGATTGGTTTTAACGTGAAAGTATGCAGATGATAGTCTTTTACAACCGTTCATGTGGCATACCAGAAATTATCCAGGATTTGGAATGAAGTTTTTACTTCAAGGGCACTAACACATGGTGTTCTAAAATAATGACAGAAATAGTTGCAGTCATATTGCTCATCCCAGAAATCCGATGCTTCTAAGGGAGAATGCCAAGTGCTAGGCGTTATTTCTCAGTTGTTGCAATGTCTGATGAAATATCAGATTGCCTCTCTGAGGGGCCCGACCTGATTCAGCAAAGGACTGAGCACCCTTAATCGATCTAAGAGGCAGATGTGTTTCTAGGGCTGAAAGCAGCCTGAAGAGTGGGAAGGAAAAGAGAGGAACTGAACTGTGTGTGTCTGACACAGCCAATAGCTGATTAAAACCAAAAGGAAGATTTAAACTTGAACCAGAGGAAGGTAAATTTTCAGGAGCTGAAAAAAACTGTTCTGTGAGCGTGAAAAAACCCTCTGGAGTTTAAAGAGATTAAAAATTAACACTGGTCTGGCTCCAGGTAGAGGCTGTATGTGGCATTTTTACAGGCTTCCATACGTTTCCTAGAGGCATCGAATGAGACAAGGAAATTCAGACACAGGGAAATGTAATTATTTGTGATTCAAACAAAATAGCAGCCAGTTTATGCATACACCCTTCCTGTTGAATTAACCTTATTCTACAGAATTGAATTATTTTCAGGTTCTGTTGTACTTTCAGAGGTAGCCATATGTTTTTTGCAGTCTGCTTCACATGCTACTTCTTTTAGTCATCAGAACTTAATGACATAAAAATTGCTATCTGAGTCAACACGGTTATTCCCTCTTGATGATAATCTTTAAGTAGAGGCATAATGTGACAGATGAGAGCGCTGAGGCTCAGTGTTTCGCACAGACTTAGAAATAATAATACATAAAAACCAGTCCTGCAAAACTTTGAAAACTATTCTAGAGGGGAACAGATTTTCTCCTCTGTCATTTATTTGCTTCGTGTTTCTACGTCTAGAAACATGTGTGTGAAAACAGGAATTCAGTTGTTCAGGAGCTCATTTACTCCTGCTGTGCAGGCATCACAGGAAATCACAACCCTCTCTTTTGGGAGCAGCTGAAGACTAGGTAAGAGTATAGATCACATGAACACTGGGAGATTAAAGAGGTCTGAGATCCGCACTGGATTTAGGGCTGGGTTTAACTGGAAAAGGATGGATGCTTGTGTCTGATATCAGCAGAATCCTGTTGATAGCTAATTTTGGCTTAAAATGAAAGTCGTGTGAGGCCTGAGCTGTGTAAGGGCAGGTTCAGAGCAAGGAGGACATAGGTATGGAGGTGGCAGCAGGCAGAGGAAATACTTTTGGAGATTCCCATAGTTTTGGCGCAGTAAAGTCATTCCAGCGAGATCTCCATCACTCTGAATGGAGCTCTCACAGAAACGGTTATTCCCGGGAAATTTCAACAGTGTCTAAACCACAGTGGAGTGAAAGAGTCTTTTCCATTCAGGAGGGTAGCCCGAACCCCGCTGGAAATGAGGATTTGTATCCAGGCATCCATATCCAGGATCTGCACTGCCAGACTTCACAAGGCTTCACACGTGAGGTCTGGGGCTCACGTGTGACTTTCAATTCCATTTGAAATGAGTTAACTCACATTAGATTAATCTGGTTTGGGTAAAAGCATTACATCAAGCCCCAAAGAATGATACGAGTCAAGTTAATTCTTTGGGTATGAAAGGTACAGAAAGTTTTCCATTTCAGAAAATTGCATCTTTCCTTTCCTGCTTTTCATTATTTGCATAATTTGCATGAAAATAATAGCTCTGCTTATGAGCTTTGCCCCCACTGCCTTATTATTCACTCAGAACAGTTGTTTTTTGCGTATGATATCATTGTTATTTGCTATGGAAATAATTTCAATGTCACAAAAAGGATTAAGATTTCAAGTGAGGAGTGAGCAATAGGAAAAGCTGATCACCTCAGCAACCGAAGTCCTGCTTCGTGCTTGTGTCTAATTATACCTAACAAGGCAAAAACCCCTGCCACCGAAGGAGTGATGCGTTCTCCTTCCCAAACAAAGTGTTTTTCTGCATGATGGGCAAAGCCGGAGGGTTGTGTGTTTATTTAAACATGCCAGGCGAAGTTATTTGTTAGGCTTCAATGTCAGGTTGATATAAAGGATCCTCTTGCTACAAGGACCAGCAGTTTGGGGGATTTGAGGTGCTCGGACACTTCCCCATCACAATCTTCCACCTTGGCAGCAACCTAGAATCATAGAATCAGACTGGTTTGGGTTGGAAGGGGCCTTAAAGCTCCTCCAGCTCCAACCCCTGCCACGGGCAGGGACACCTTCCACTAGAGCAGCTTGCTCCAAGCCCCTGGGTCCAGCCTGGCCTTGAACACTGCCAGCGATGGGGCAGCCAGAACTTGAGCCTGTGAGTGCTGGGGTAGCCACGGCTCGGCCGTCCTAGTGCCACCTCCTCACCCTCCATTCATCTCAGCAGCAGCAGAACAGGTCCCCGGGGGACATTACTGATGTCGCATCTCGCTGCTCCATGACTGGCCCAAGAAACCCTTAAGCTCGACAGCGACGGGTACCACTTCTCCCCCCAGCGACCCTGCGGCCTCGCCCCATCCCTCAGGGGACGGGCTCCGCGCTCAGCTCCCGCCCCCCGCGCTACGAGCGCGGCGCGGCCCAAACCCGAGGTAAACTCCCCCCGGGAACCTCCCCTCGCTGCAGGGAAGGGGCCAGACCGGGCCTGTCCCGCCCAGCCCCGCCACCCCCTGCTCCCGGCCGGCAGGAGCCGCTGCGGGCGGCGCGGCCATGGGCGAGGCGGAAGGCGGCTCGGCGGGCGCTGTGGAGAAGCCGCCGCTGCCCGCGGCCGGGCCGGGGGCCGCCGCGGCGGTAGCTGCCGCCGTTGCAGCCGCCGCAGCGGCCGCCGCTCCGGAGCCCGGCGTGCCGGCAGAGGAGGCGGTGGTGGTGTGGAGCCCTGAAGTGGAGGTTTGCCTCTTCCACGCCATGCTGGGCCACAAGCCCGTAGGTGAGAGCAGGCCGCGGCCTCGAGTGGCGGCGCTAGCCGGGGAGGAGAACCAGGTGCTGGGCAAGGGGCGGTGCTTTGGGCCGGGATCCGCCGCGGCTGCCGGCCGAGGGCCCCGGGGCTTTTCCCGAGCGCAGCGGGGCTTGTGGGGAAGGCGATGCCGTGTCCTGCCGCAGCCCCAGCCGCCCGTACCGGGGCACGGAGCCAGCCCGCCTCGCTCCCTCCGCCATCGCCTTTCTTGACTCGCTGCCTTACGCGTTATTAACCTCGGCCGTTATTCACACAGCTTCTCTAAAAGCTCTGGCTGCGGCTATATGTCAGCGTTACCCAGTGGGGCACCTTCAGGCCCTCTCCAGAGCAGCACCTGTAATGTAGGGTGAAATACCAGCCCCTAGAGCTCCCCGTGTTGCCACACGTTTCTTCTATAATGTACGACTTCCTTGTAACAATAGGATGGGGGGTTTATGATTATATGGCATAAAGAAAGCGTTAATTGCATGGAGTTCTTCCCCCAGGTGTGAATCGCCATTTCCACATGATTTGTATCCGAGACAAATTCA
Source organism: Psittacus erithacus (assembly GCA_009867235.2). NCBI lineage: Eukaryota > Metazoa > Chordata > Aves > Psittaciformes > Psittacidae > Psittacus > Psittacus erithacus. The sequence continues at coordinate 19,875 of WYDI02002292.1, forward strand.
GTCAGAATATTGGACGGCAGATTTCATCCAAAGTGATTTGGGATCACCTGAGCACCATGTATGACATGCAAGCTCTTGTGAGTATAAAGAGCAGCCACGTTCTTATTTCTTATCGTTTGAGAGTTTCAATAGGCCAAAGTCACTGGGCCTGGCATACCTACTAAGAACTATGTGTTGTTCAGTGAATTAATGGGTTTTCCCTGTATAAAAGTACATTAGGTGGGAAACAATAAAACCAGCACTGATTTGTGGTTTATTTTGCTTTCCATACTGTGTTGTGACTAAGTTTATTAAAGTTGCCTAAGTGCTGATCCAGCAGTCGTTTACGTGGGTAATTTAAGTATAAATAAGGAGGTTATAGTGTGTTTGCGTAAGAATTTGCCATGTTTGGTGTCCAGAAATTATCTCAAGTATCATAACCTTAATAATCAGTTTGACATTGTCGTGGTTTAAGCTTAGTCGTAAATTAGAAAAGAATGTAGTCTGCTCGTTTTCCCCCCCCACAAACCTGTCCTTCCCCCCCTCCCTACTCCCCACTCCCGGAGGGACGGAGAGGAGAGTACAAAGAATACAACTCCCACGGGTTGAGATAAGAACAGTCCAGTAACTAAGGTATAACA
>WYDI02002293.1:0-32869 GCA_009867235.2 Psittacus erithacus
TGTTGCAGTCCTCTCTTAGAGAGAATTAGGTGGAGAAGCTTCACCACTGCTTGTTCCTCTCGGGTTAGCGTGGACCCGATCTCCCCCCCAGCCCTCACCTGATCAGGGCGAGATTCCCAAAATTTTTGCTTCCTGGCCATCTTCTAGTGCCGGGACAGCATTCGCTACGGCTGGCTCTCCGCCCCCTCTTTCCCGCAGGCTTCTGACGCTCACTTTGCAAGCTGCTGGTCTGAGGGTCCCTGTTTGGGCGCCACTTGTCGCGACACAGGAGTCATGGACAATGCTGAGCTGACCAATATGATCCAGCGAATGCCGTTTATTGCCTGTTAACACACTGCTTATATAACAAATTTGAACAAGCATGAGCATCATAACAACTTCTGATTGGTCTAACAACACTGTTCATGCGCCGGATAGCAACACTCGATTGGCCCCAGCTGGATGCCCACACGCATGCCTCATGCACCCTGCAGAGACACCATCTTTCAACCCCAAGGTGTCTGGATTGCTCACAAGATGTTGCCGTCTCGCAGCCAGTCCCAAAACAGTATACTGCAGCATCAACTCTCTTATGGGCATATTCATGTTTTCCTCTCATCCCTTGCTTGTTTCATGCTCCTGCTTCAGTTCTTGTTCTCTGAATACATCAACTGTTCCTAAAAACTCAGACCGTGAGACAACTATAACTACCCTTACAAAGTGGAAAACCGTTTGTGCTCACTTCTCACCTTGAATGCGTAACAAATTTTCCAGCTGTATTTCCTGTAGGAAATATTTTCTAGTGTAAGATTCAAATAGGGCAAAAAATGCCCATCAGTAAGACACCAGCAACCAAACAAGTAAATCATAGTTCTTAGTCATAATATGATCCCTTTCTGTTCTTTGTATGACATTTCAGTACTGTCATATGCCAATTCCTAAACTGTCAGCTATTTTCAGCTGTGGAGTATGTGATAGATTTCTTTGCAAATAGAAGCTGGTTAACATTGTAACAATCTGGATATTTCAGGCATTATAAATCCTGCTTGCCTGTTTCTTTTCAGAAAACTGCAAAGACAAAGCAAACAGCCACACCATGAATAAAGTGGCATATTGTTTCAGCTGGATCAAAGGAATGTGTCACAAATAGGTTTGAAACCCCGCTACACTCTTGTTTGCACACTTATGTAAATCTTTTTCTAGTGGTCTGAATACCAGCAGTCAGCTCAGCAAACATTTGAAGTCACCTAAATTTGCCATAGATGGACACAAAGTTAAATCACTTCCTGATATAGAATAATCAAAAGAATCACCATCATATATTCGCAATCACACTGCATTTCCCTTCTCATTCAATTCTTTATTAGCAAGATATTTGATGTGGAAACTGATCTTACTAGAGCTCTGAATAGCATATGTGCTATTGAATGTAGCATATGTGTATTAGTGGGTAAAATCCTCCTTTTTTTTTAACTTTTAATGGCTAATGCTGTTACAATAGTCATTTTTATCTCATCACATTAAAAACAGCTTTCATGATAAGATGTGTAGAAAATAAGTAAGTAGAGATAGACAACATACACGGCTTTATAGAAATCATTAGTATGTTGCTATTCCCCTAATATAAGACTAACAAAACACAAGACTTTTTCCTCATGATATTTCATCAGCAGCCACTTCCAGTCCATTCCTGCAGATTCCCTTGACTGTAACACTAATCATTTCTCTATGTGCAATTGAAGTGGAATGCCTCTAAAAGAATGCTTTGTCTGATCGTTCTCTTTGCACCACAAAACCAAACCAAACCAAAACCAGACTTTGCTGAAAGCCATTTCTCAGCTTTGATCTTGAAGCTGCGAACTACGTTATGAAGGCAGCCAGAGACACCCACTTCAGTTTCCTTCCCAGGCTTGTTAGAACTTTGGCACAAGGAACCAAGCCTGTTCAGGCATATATGATACCTTTCCAAGAATTCAACCACCTCTTAAGCATAAGAAATCATACGTGACCCCCACCATACAGTCAGAGCCAGCCATATACACTCTGTTACCTTTCCAGTAAAATCACAGAGAAAAAAGAACAAGATTAAGATGTTGCTTTGAATTGTAGTCTGGCTTGTTTTATGGATAAACTCTATCATTAAACAACAGCGCTGTATCATCAAGCAATACCACTATATGCTTTAGATATACTGGTAATGATGTATAAATACACTTATAGGTCAACATTAAATGTCGTTTTGTCTACTGTGACAGAGGAGTCTAAATTTCACAGAGGCAAACTAACAAATGCCATTATGTTTATTATTTGAGTATGTGCTCTCAAGGGCTCGCTCTTTTCTCCATGCACACAGATCCATATAAAGAAATTAAATCGCTACAGTGATATAATTACAATATTCTCTGCCTTTTATGGGGCTCATGGTGCAAAGTGTGAAAAAAATCAATCCATATGTGTCTCACTAGGATATCCCTTACCAAGCAATGAGTAACAGAATGAACTGCCTAGAGTTCCTACCAGCAGGAAAAGGGAAGGCGGGGAGCCATTTGAGTAATTTTTTTCTTGATGCTGTTAATGTCTATATACTTAGATTTAGCATTTTGATGACACATCAGATAACTGGAAACAAACCAGCTTTTTTCTCAGACATGCTTGGTCACATCAATGTATTCCAGAGTCCACGTTAAGCAGCACTGGCTGCAGGGGTTTGTTCAATGAATCACAACACATGGCTTATCCTACCACATCCACTCTAGAACAAAGGTGATGTGTCTCTGACCAGCTAGTAGCACACACCAAGGAGGTACAGGCTGCCTCCACCCTCTACTTACTGTGTATCAACAGCACTTCATGTTCTGAGTTCAGAAGAAGAATAGCCAGCAGTGGGCTTGGAGCTTGGCTAGAAGATTCCCAAAGATACTACGATGATGAGAAAACTGGCATCAGTGATTCAGAAAGTTACTTTCTTCTAATATGAGGAAACATTTTAACATCAAGCCATTCTACGCTTTAGCAGCTATTATGTTTTTTCTTTCAAGACGACCATGTTAACAACAAAGCCTTGGTAACTGACAGCTTTGAACGTTACTGTCCTCTTTGCTCCTTTGCGCTTCTTGTGTAATTTCAACAAAAAGCAACAGTTCTTTTGCTTTACCGAACAGGTATACGTGTTTGCTGTCCTCTCCTGTGAGCTGGCATAAGCCACAACAGGTGTAGTTTTACCTGCATGGCACGGGAAAATCACTGCTTGGACAGCTTGGACAACAAAGTCCTACAAAGTCCAACAAAGTCAATGAAAAGACTTATTTCAGAGGTCTCTGGATGAGGGCCAGAACCTCAAGATGTAAAGTGCTTGTTATCTTTTGACATGGGAGATAAATGCATCTTAATATAAAGAACTATCACCCTATTTTGGTGGCATCGCTACATACACTTAAGGTTTCTTAAGTCTCCCAGTTCCTCCTGTACACTCTAGGAGCATGTGAAGAGCTCACACTGATCAAAGAATACTGGTAATTGCACAGAAGCCTTCCTCAAAAGTGTCTGCAAATGAATTAGCTGCCAGCTGATAAAAGAATTTTACAAGCAACTGTAGCCACTCCCGACTGAAATAACTTCTGAGTTATGGAAGATATATTCCTTTCTTCCCTAGGGCATGCAGCGTTTGGACCAACAATTAAAAAATCATCAGATACGAAAACTACCTGTCTTAGCATTACCCTGTATATCAAATCTGAACAGGCCTGAAAGGACATCCAGAGAGCAATATAACTCATTCAGTCGAAGCCACTACCGTTGATCACATATGGGATCGAGGCCAGCACAGAGGACAGGATAAACTTCGGAGAAACTGATGGAAGATGTGCTGTCAGTGATCAGCTATCCATTCTCATACTCCCAATATTCTGGCATAATCCAACATCATCTGTCCCAAAGTATGGCAGGGATCCAAACAGAATGTGCTGAAATGATTTAAAGCACTCCCTCCAAACAACAGTTACAGGAAACTGCACACTCATCCTCATACTCTTCATTTACACTATTAAAAACACCCCTACTCTCTCCCAAGATTTTCAACATCGATGCAAACTAAGAAAAGTAGAACTGTCAGGAGTACGAAGATGGCATATACCTCTGCTTGTATTTCATGGCCGTTAAACCATACAGATGGCACCGATCAGTGATCATCTGAGTACACAGTTTAGGACTGCTGTGAAATTTCTTTTGTGATCAAACACTTGCACAGCTACATCTACTCATTACATAGTTATCATCTTAATGCAAGAGAAAACTCTTCCAAGCTCTCCTTAGTAACATGCAATATTTGTACCTCCTGTCTCCACTTCAATGCATAGAGCTTTTTAAAATGCCTGTCAGTGTAGCACTTGAGCAACATGGATTACACCAAATCATCACACTTGCTCTCTACACTCTACACTGTCATTCTTCTAGAAATCAAGTGACAGTCTTTACCTTGAAAACATTCAGTGACCTGTGACAAAGATACTATGAAAGACCACTTACAGAACAGGAGAATATGCTGACTGACAGCAAACACTCAGGACATTCTATCAGTATACCATCTAATGAAGAAGTATAGCTTGTTTGTGCTGAAAATTAAGGGTTTTTTGGAAGTCAGTCCCAAATAAATTCCATTAGGAACTATGAGTCATCAGAAGCATTCTCTCTTCAAATGCCTCTCTAACATCTAGCTTACCCATTTGTAAAACAGTTCATTGCTTTTAAAAACGAATTCTACCAAAGCCAAACAGTGTACTAAACAGTCAATTTTCAGCTCAGGGACAAGATAGGAGAAAGAGCAAAATACACATAATGGATGCAGCATTTTACATCTGTCTAGAAAGCAGTGAAAATGATACAGAAATTAAGGCAGCATTAAGATCTTTTGTAAAAAAATATTTAATTTTTTTTCTCTTGCAACATACCTAAAGTAATATAACTGCATAAAGTTATGTTTAACTTTTTTAATACAGCACTGCCGTATCCTGCTTTCCTTTATCTCATTGGTACATATTTTATTCCTACCTAAAGTATAAGTCTGAGTGTAATTAGCTAAAAAGTATTGCACTCAACTTATGGCAAAATATTTTTACTTATTAATTGAAACTGAGCCCTGGCTTTTGTATCTGCTGCATAACCCCCCGAGACACAATTTTCACAGAATTATTATGTGTCTTCAAATTGATTTTATATTTCAATAAATCTGTTCGTTTCTTTTTAAACATCCCAACACGACAACCATACATTAAAAAGCCTTATTTCCCTAGTAAGAAAATGTCCCTCTCTATAAATACTAGCCAAAAATTACCACTGAATCTCTCATTATTTTTCTTTACAATTCCAGTAGAGGTTTCTGAGCTATCATAATTTTATTAACACAAATAAACCAAAATAACTACAAGGAATAAAGCATACAATGGCACATCATGACATAGCATGGCTAATTAGACTACCGGAGTGGATGATTTTTATAACCTAACTTCTCGTGGCATTTCTCAAGTTAAATAAAGGCAAAGTGCACAAATGGATTACAAAAGCATGTAACTAAAAAATAAAGGGAAGGTAATGCAGAGAAAATCATTCATTGTTATGTAATGTTAGTTTATAAAACACATTCTCTCAAAATTCTTATTTCTGTATTGCAAAGCATAAGGCTTTGATAAACAAAGCCTTGTGGAAGAGATGTCAGTACTGTAATGGACATCTGTGTCTTGACACCTAAATTTTATATTGTAGTATAGTTTGAAATTATTTCTAGTTTATTATCTATTTCTTTCTGTATTTTTAACTTGTACATTTTGAAGAAGAAACTTTACAAGGCAGAGAAGTAGTGGCATGCAGAAGTATATCTATCAAGGTCCCAGACAGACATTAATGCAAAACAAGCTAAGGCTCCATTAGCATCCAGGGGACAAATACACGTTGTGCTGTTCTTTCCAGTGTGCTCTGCAGACTGCCGGAAGATGACACAAAGGGCTAATTACCTACATTCTGACTCAGAGAGATCACACTACTTTCATTAATCTCTACTTTTCCCTCTGAGAAAATGCAGAAAAGTAAGTACCTCATGTTAAGGAAATCAAGGCCATGTTCCACCAACACAGGTTGCTTTAGCACCACCTGCACATCTGTTGGAGGGTTTGTTTTTCTCCTGGAAAGCTGCAATTCAACAGCATGGCAGAATTTCCACACATAGGACAATCCTGCTGAAATCAGAGCAATTGATAAGAGATGCAATCTTCAAAATACTGACATATTGCTTTATTGAGTTGTGTTTTCCAGCTAATGTTATTAGGTCAGCAGAGAAAAGAAAACAGCAAAAACACATGGGCAACATTATGAAATGGATCACAAAAGTACACCACCACCAACAAACCAAACGTATCAAAGCCAGGTAAGGAAAACAAAATTCATCACCACTGGTGATGAATGACGCTGCCTCCACTAAGAAGAGTGGGCCATAAAAATGACCTGGCTGCTTGTCCCGGTATCTCGAAAGGGTTTTAAAAGTGACCTTTAACTACCAAAAACTTCAACTGCTGCTAAAGAGGAGAGGACACTAGCCATTTCAAGTTTCAGCTGGGTATTTCATGCGAGGTAAGTTCTGTGATAAACCTAAAACAATCTAAACTCTTGCAACCTGATTTCTCCAAAGGTGAACTTAAATGTTTGATGAGGTTAACATCCACCTCCTATCTCAGGAAGCTACCCTGAGCAGGTATCCCAAAGTAAACGCGTTTGCTAACATATCCAAGGAAAGTGGAAAATAACAAAACAAATCTCCCATTGCCTCAAATGCACATTAGAAAATAGATAACATTTTGTCAACCAGCTTGCTCTATGGAGGCGGGGGGGAGGTGGTAAACACCTGGGGACTATATACAGGTACAGAATATCTCTGAGCAATCAGAGCAGCCTCAAATCTTCGTCTTCCTTTTGCTGCCAGTAAAACGCTTTTTTACGAATGCAGCTGAACGCTTGTACCTTTACACAGAGCACAAGAGCAACACAGGAACTTGAAATAGCATTTTGGGGCCAGCCAAGGCAGCGCGGGGCTGGGCCAGGGGGGGCAGGGTGGGATGCTGCCGGTGCTGGTGCCACAGGTCTGGCAGCGTGCCAGGAGCGGGCAGCCCCTGTGATGGGCAGCCCCCATGATGGGCAGCGTGGAGCGAGGCCAGGCCCTGCAGTGGAGCGCCCCCCACAGCCACCACTGAGGCCGACTACCACTTCCGCCTACCCCACACTTGGTGGCTGGTGGCCGGGGACTCCTCAACTAGAGGTGGAAACCTTACTTGTACTTTGGTGCTCACTGCTTGTCCATCTGCGGGCTGTTTAAAACCACACTGAAAGCAATGGGTGGCAGGGCTTCCAAACATTGTGATGTATATTTAGCAAAGGCCACCTGGTTGGTCAGCAGCGGGGAATCTGCCAACAGGGCTGGCACAGCCGAAGAAGAACTTTGATGTAGCATAGAGGGGGATAAAGTTCCTGTGGTGCACGTAAAGAATTTGCTGGGGAAGACAGTCTGGGTTATTCCTGCTTCAGGTAAAGTCAAACCCACTCTTGGGATTGCTTTTGCTCAGGGCCCCGGATATACTTGATGGGTAATGAGGGGAGATGGGGAAGTCTGATGTGTACCTCAAAGGGATTTAATTTTGGGGGAAAGCAGCCAATGAACTCGATTATATGCTGTTACCTGATATATAATACTTATAGCCCATCAGCTATATATACACAAAGAGAGAGATATCATTTCTCAGATCACGGGTTACAGCAGCTACAGGTGCTTTTCTTTCTTATATCTAATCACTTGGACCCACTCATAGTGCAGGCAGTTACCTCAAACACACAGAATTAGTCAGAGTAAACTGTAGCAAAAGATACAACGCAACACTCTTGCTGCTGATTACATCTGCACAAAATGTACTCATGGGCTGTGTGGACAAAAGTATCACAATAGACAATGCATCGCATACCTCAATGTTAAGACTCCATGTTATACCACACAGGGGAAGCCAGTGCGAGCAATTAAAAGGCCCCGTGGGTTTCTCAAGTATTGAGCCTGGTTACATAAGACAGGATCTCTTGTTTAGTAACCACAGATGGGGAAAGAATAGCCAAAATTTTGGTGTGGCTTTTTGCTACTCACGAAAAATGAAAATAGATTAACCTGAAAGTAGCTGAATTAGCGCAGTTTGATGAGAAACATAAAAGCAGGGGAAAGAGACTCAATGGGGCTTTGTGCCACTGGAATTCTGCAGCTCTTCCACATACTTTGATCCTTGCACAATGCCATGCTTTACCTGTTCTGTCAGTGAAATCACACTAGCTTGGGCACATGGACCTAATTCTGCAAAGCAGTAAGTGAGCAGCCTTACTCCTACAAGTGCTTTTATTAATAGCAGTGGGATTATTCATGTGAATACATGTTAGATGTTTCTAACACACACCAGTGATTTTACAGACAGTCCTTCAAAACAAGCTAGGAATTGCTTGCTGAAGTGCTTGTTATCATTTACTAATCAGCCAGAGTCTGGTAACTCCATTTTAAACTCTTTTCTGTATTAAAGAATAAAAAAAGATGCTGAAACCAGTCACCCTTCTCTCCACAAAGGGTAACCAGGCTTCTATTACCTTATAAGATGGTTCACATTAAAAGAAATGGTTCATGTTCTAAGGGATTACAGGATCAGTCTGTAAATTAGATTACAACGAAGCAGTCTTGAGTAGTTTTACAAAATATAAAGGGACCATCGTAAGAGCTTATGGGTAAACTGTATGTTTACACAGAACTTCCTGACCACCCAAAGAAGCACCTTCAACAAAGCATTAATCAGTAACTTAAGAAGTAGGACCATTCTTTCATTTAAAAAATCATAAAATCAAAAATTCCATGTATATAATTTTAATACTGAAGTCATTATTACAGTAACATAACTGAAAAGTTAAATCTGCTGACACAGACAGTATGTTTTTAGCTCTGTAATTTAGTCAATATGGTCAGTATTTAGCCAAATTTTATCTGGAAGTTTTGGTCCATCTTAATGATCTGAGTTGACTTATTCCCATGGAAGAGATCCCACAAGACAACAGCTCATAAAAAGTCCCATAGTCATGAATTTATTCAAAAACACAAATATGGAGTGACAAACTGAATAACCTGAGTACAACTCCACGAAGATGCCTCTTGTGCAGTCTCAGCAGAATTGCAGCTACCTTTGCTTAAGCTTACAAAAATGTGCTATAGGAAAATGTGACAGCATTCTTAATGGCCTCATGATCTCAGCCATTTAACTGTTCCTTATACAAGTTTTTTAAGGACTTTACCATATGAAACAGAAGATATTATGTGCCCAAGTCATAGTAGTCCAATTAGTCTCCTTCAGGCTTTTATTTTTGCAGGAATTCAGTGCAAAGGTAAGGAGAATTCGGTGTGGGTTGAGGAATGAAATTCACAACCATTGTTAATTTATCAGATTCCTATAATTCTACAAATCAATCACTCTGTGAAAATAATTTCAATAAATTCGAAAATGCTTTTGAGAGATAGTACCTGCTACTTGTAATTGCAAGGGTTTGTCTTTGAGAGTCCAAAATAAAGTACAGTTTAGCAAGGGTATAGAGGGAGGAACTATATTCTTAGAAATTTTATACAACATTTGAAAAAAAGAGGGGAAACCAGCTTTCTGAAATGTGCTGTCAAGTGGCAATTGGGAAAACAGGAAGCAAAAATGTCCCTTTGTATCTTCTTTCAATTGCAGTACTTTTGTGTAATGCTGCGATACAAAATGAGAGGGAAGTGTGGTCTTTCAACAAAGAGTTTCCTTTAAATTTTCCTGCTTCAGCTCTTGCTTGTTACACAATCTGTCAGGCCTCTCAGAGTGGTCTGAACTCAACATATGTATCACATCAATGTAATCCTCCTTTCTAACTCTGTTTGGGTAAACCCTATAATATACCCCTTTGCCCAGCTGCATTCTTTCTAATCTCGCAAAAACCTACTTGGCAAACATCAGCTACAGAGAAAATGTAAACCTGTAGCAATCAGGGCAGACTTTAGTTACTGGTTAACCTTAAGCCCTGCATATACAGATTGATCTCTGTCCATTGTTGAGAACTGGAAGTTTCATGACATTATTTAACAAACTCTATTTGCTTTAAAGAATTACTTCATTCTTCTCTCCCTCCCTCAGCCATACTCTGCTTGAAAGCCTTCCCCTGCACGACCTTTTCCCTTTCTTAATATGCAAGCTTGGTTGATCCAGCCGGATGCTGTCCAGAGCACAACACATTGTACGACACAGCTTTGTCTCTACAGCAGCAGTTTTTTGCACGGCAGTATACTGCTTAAGTGTTTCTGACCAGAATCCAGGCAGCAAATTTGTCATTTAAACTCAGCAGTATGCTTTAGTCTTGGCAAGGGACTGATCAGGAAAAATCATGCCGTGGCAAGTCTATCTTTTCTCCCACACAAGCAAACTTAGTCAACTTTCAGGCAAATGTTGCACTGAACTGTGTTTTTTATGCTTGAAATACTAACTAGTGCCTGAGTGCATATACTGGGAGCAGGGACAGGGGACAAGACATGACAAACCAACTGGTTCTAAAAGCCTTTTCCATTTATGTTAATTTCTTGTATTAATTCCTTCCTATTCAGTGAAAAAAGCAGAGTCCTCCTCCTCTTTCACAGCTATTAAAACTGCAGCTATTACCAGTAGTGCCTCAACAGCTATTTTAGGTGACTTAGTTTTTGTGAGGTGCTACCTGATGAACCAAACATCTGTTGGACTCAGTGATCTTGAGGGCTTTTTCCAACTAAATGGTTCTCTGAGTCTATAAGAATATTCTGATGCAAGCCTTATCTGTGAGCCTAACATCTTTTTTTATTCTTCTTTCATGTTATTTCACAGATTTCAATCTCATGGTGAGATATTCTTTACCTTACTTTGATACTATCCTTTATCTTGCTTTGTTATGTTCCTTTTAAACCACAAGCATAAGACTACAGATCAACTAACAGTAACATTTTGTATAACAAAATCTTTCTATTTGGATGGCATTTGGCAACACTGCAAAAGTATTTTCTCATAGAAATTGTTTGTTGCTGTAAGGATTGTATCGGATCAGTTGTATTGATGACTGTAAAGATTTTCCTGCAGCAACAGTGTTTTTTTTTACCTAGCTTCTGAATTTCACAAATGCCATTTACTCATGACAACAAAAAGCATCATGTGACTACTTGAACTTGCATCCTGATTTTGTTTTGAAGCATACAATAAGAACAAAACTATTAAAGACTCTTAAACTAAATCCAGAAGATCCCTGCTCTAACCACTTCTGGAGAAATAATATAAATACACATTTTTCCTTACTAGTTTTTGTAGAATTCTAGCGAGCACTATAATTTACAGTGTAGCTCAGTATTTTTCATTACATCATAAGTTAAATGATAAGCATCAGTGTCACAATCTTTGGGAACCAGAGTGTATAACATGTATCTAAAAGACCTTTCAGGCTTTGGTAACCTTAAACAAGATTTGCTGGTGATTTCTACTGAAATTATTTTAAAGCAGTACACTTCAAAGCCGTATTTATCATATTTTTCTAATGATGTAAAATGTCTTCCATTTTAAAATGTTTTTACAAGTGACAATACTCTAACTCTGTAACTGTTCTAATATTACAACCATTTGCTATTAATCATTCTTAATACTGATTTTCTTTTTTCTCCCTCTCCAGCCTCTGAAAATATGAAGGGTACCTTGGTAACTTATTTTTATAAGCAATGGGCTAATGTAAAACCCTATATTATGACATATTGCAAATCTGATTTCAGTCCAGGCCCTACACATGAACATGTTGGTTTTGGCCAGGATTCATCAAAAAGTATGAAATGCACACCCAGTGCAGATCTGTAATTGTTTAAATACCAGGAACAATCATGAAGATCATCTACTCCCATGAAACCACATTTGACTTTATTGGCAAGTTATGCCTGTTAATGAACACAGAATCTACCCTATCAATTTGTCATCTGTCATTCTCAGAGATTCTCCCCGTCTTGCTTTGCGAGTCAAGTTTGTTTTACGGCGCTGAATCGGAACAAAGAGGGTCTTTTCACAGATTTGGGCTTTCTAAATACAATTCCTTTGCACCTGGCCAGAGCAACAAGACAGCTTATGTCTCATTAATAAGGGAGTTCCACACACAGAGACATATATTAACTAACAGAAGTTTAAAGCTCCACCTAGAAAGCTTGAAAAGCTCCATGTGATGCTGGGCTACTGGGTAAATAGGCAAACTCTCTTGACTCCAGCACACAGCCCTTCAGCGAAAGAAAGAAAGATAAATTAGAGGGAGGGGAGAGGGGGGTGAAATAGAAGAAACAGAGGATGCTCAAGACTCTTCTTTTGCTCTTGCGTTACTCAGCAGTGACAGCATTTTATCTACAAACTCAGATTTTAGCAGCATCTGACTAAAATACCAAGGTGTTATATATCAAAATTCAACAGGGTCTGACCTATACTGTCATTTTTGCTTATTCACCACTAAATGAAGGCAAACTTCATCCTCCATAAAGAGCTTCTGTCAATGGGAATCTCTTAACAGAATTGCAGGCTCCTCAAGGTTCACAAAAAGGTAACCTCAGAAAGCTCCTCCTTCTCCAGACTTTTCACCAAAGGCCTTCTTTACTAAAGCAATGCAAGAAAGTAAGCTGGCTTTACAGGCATACAAAATTTTACAGAGTTGCCTCTGCCAGATGTGTATACATAAAGTAAAAGCAGGGAAAAATTTTGAGCTTCGCACACTTCAGGCTATTTTGAATGAATACAGCTCAACCTGAGATATTCGTGGTATATCTGTATATATCTGTATAATTTTATTTCTTTAAGAAACACAAGAGTAACTCTCAGTCCTTCCAAATTAAAGAATTTCTATTCAGTCAGCTACAAAACTAACATTTTCACTTGGAAAAGTCCATGGAACAAAAGCATAATGCAAAAGTATTTAGTAACTAGAAAATAACAACTTCTTGTGTGTTTTGTGATATATTTTCTAAAGGCTTTGAACCACTAATATGAACCTTGTGCCCACTGCACTGGGCTGTAAATAGCATTCAGAGGCATGGCTTCATTTTCAGCGGACAATGTAAGTAGAGAGCAATTAGACTGTAGGTTTCCAAAGCTTTGCTTTGAATGCAGGGCACACAGTGTTTGAGTGGGGATGTCCAAGTGACTGACTGGCCTGACATCACAAGAATGGAGGGAAGGAGGAATGTTTTTATGCTGTACTTAAATTCTGGCCCATCACATTGGAAAAGTCTGAGACCAGCCTGCAGCAGAGTAATGATTTCATGTGAGGGTGCCCAGTGAAGACTTGAAGGGAGATACAAAGTATGCATTGGGATGACAGAGCCTTTTGCAGTTGAAAAGAGTTTCCTAGGGTTATTTTACGGTCCCATGGGAAACTTTCCATTGTCCCGCTGAAGATCCTGCCAAGGACGCCAACATTAAATCATGCTCAAATCCAGTGAACTCCTTTTTTTGATGCTGCTTGAATATTTAATTCTCTTATTTAATACAAAGAATAAAGCATGAGGTTGTTTCCTTGGGAACTATTTCATTGTCTGGATGTTTCATTTTCAGGAAGCCTGACATCTTAATTTAATCCCAACAACACACAGTATTATCCATGTATTAATTACACAGAAGTGAGCGAGATTCTAATTTACTTAACATAGGCCAGCAAATGATACAAATATGGCTGAAAGTGAGTAAGTATATTACTGTAAAGCGTATACAAATATTACTATTGAATATTTAATTGATGAGAGTTTATTAATATTGAATATAATCAATAAATGGATGTGCCAATGAAAACATAGGCAATAAGTTAATACTTAAGTACTCAAAACCTGCCCAAAGACTGCCCAAAGACAGTGTTTTCCTAGATGGTTTGACTTACATGCTATAGAAAATACGGAATTGTCATGGTTTAAGCTCAGTTGTAAATCAGAAGACCATGTAGCCCTCTCGCTCCCTTCCCCCCTTCCTCCCCCCCACTCCTGGAGGGATGAGGAGGAGAATCAAAAGAATGCAACTCCCACAGGTTGAGATAAGAGCAGTTCAGTAACTAAGGCATAACACAAATCACTACTGCTACCACCAATGATAAAAATGACAAGGGAAATAACAAGGGAAGAAAATACAACGGCTCACCACCAACCGATACCCAGCTCCAATCCAGCAGTCCTCTAAGCCCTTCCAGGTAACTGCCCCCAGTTACATCCTGGGCACGAAGTGCTGTGGTATGGAATACCTCTTTTGCTGGATTGGGTCAGTTGTCCTGTCTCTGCTTTCTGCCGGCTTCCCCTCCTCCCTGGCAGAGCATGAGGCTCAGAAAGTCCTTGATCAGACTAAACATTCTAAGAGGTAGCTAGAAACATCGGTGTTATCAGCACTGTTCCCAGGCCTAAACTCAAAAAGACAGCACTGCACCAGCTACCAAGAAGAAAAAATGACTGCTACTGCTGAACCCAGGACAGGAATATATATCTAGCACTACAAAAATATATTTATAGTCTTGCCTCTGCTGTTGCTTTTTCTGCTATACATAATTCTGCTTATTGCTCCCTGTATGAGAAAATAGTTTGCCAAGATAAGACAAAAATGTTTGCTGAAATACTGTCTGTGATTTAATCTCACCAAATCATGACAGTATCTTCAGAGTACTACAAATTTAAAACAGAAACCATAAAGGTATAGCCACTTGACACAGAGTAGACGTAGAGTAGCTACCACAAAAAGACAGCAGTACTTAAAATTCTGTGGATCTCTAAGCCTTGGTACAGTATAGCTCTAAAATAACACAGGTATTTTGCAAATACTTAGGTCATAACATTTTGCAGAATGCTTACTCTATATCATGAGTAGCATGAAAATCAACAGAAAACTGGTGCTCTATTGTTGCTGTTAATTCTTGTTTTAATTAGGAGACATTGGGAATTTCACAAGGGAGGAAAGCCCTGTGCTCCCGGATAGCAGAGTGACCGTGTCTTCTAAGGTCCCAAAAAGCAGTGAATTGAAAAGAAACCATTTCCTGTGGTTTCAGGAGGTTGTAGTGGGGGTGGGGCTTGGTTTGGGTGTTTTTAGAAACCTCAATGAGTCTGAATTCAGTTTCAGGATTTTGGGAGATCAACCCATTAACAACTAACTGCTCAGAATTAACAGTGCCACTGACTATTATCAGGAATAATTCTCTGTATAATCTATATTGTCTTTAGCAACCAGCTCTGGTTTAGTTGTAAAACTATGTCTTTATTATGCAACAACCAGTGCATTCATGAGTCATTCTTCAAGATTCCTCCACCCTTTTAGTTCTTTTATTTTTGTGTCCTGGGTTCGGCAGTAGCAGTCATTTTTTCTCCTTCTTAGTGGCTGGTGCAGCGCTGTGTTTCTAACTTTCAGTCTGAGAACAGTACTGATTTACTGAGAACAGTAAAATTTTATTTTACCTCAGCTATTTTACCGTATTTTTGAAAATACATGACAGACTTAGTGTAATTTTTCCTTATTTTAAATTAAAACTCACTTTTTTCTTGTGCATTATAGATAGAGGACAGAAAGTATCAGAGGTTTGCTTGGAGTGAATATTTTAATCCTCTTCTACCTCTTTATTTTGAAGGGAAAACAATTTTAACGAGAAAGTTCAGAGATAAAAATTCTCTTCTGCAAAATAAGCAGAATCAGCATATTTTTTTTTTAACATTTAATACTCCCCCATTCCCTCCCAAAAGTAATGGTTTTGTTGAAATATTTGGACAGACATCTCTGAGGTCAAAAAACTCTTAGAATTTGTGCCCCTGTACAACTCCTAACACAAGGCTTCTTGTGGAAAATTGGTGTCATCAGTTTTGACCTGTCCTAAACATAGACTGTGTTTGGCTTTGTACATGTGACATCCTGGATCTGGCAATGCCACTTTGGTTAGCTCTAACTGGGACATATGGGACAATGGCTGAAATGGCTGTAGCCAAGGGAAGAGTGAGCAACTGGCAAGTGTCATTTCATTCAATTAAATCACATCATTGGGCCCAGTTTTGGGCCTTCTAGTGCAGGAAAGATATTAAGAAAGTGGAGGCCACCACAAAGGATGGGGCTGGAGCACTTGCCCTGCAAGAAGAGGCTAAAGGCATTGCTGGAGAGCAGGTGCTGTTATAAAAAAACATAAATCAAGTGTATTTGAGTGAATTCACTGAGTAAAGCTAATGGAGTGAAGATTAAGGTCATATTAGCTCCAGAAGTTTTCTTCTTTTAAGTACTATGTAGCCCAGTAAATAGTTCAATATACATTTATGGCTGGTAAAGAATACAGAAAGCAAGACAGAATCAATAGCACATTTTATACTTATCTTTGAATTAATCACTATTTGGAAATGTAGCTTGAAAGAAATTTGTAGCTCCAGCCATAGCTCACAGAACTTGATATGGATCTGTTGATCTGAATATACATGAAGCAAGCCATCGAACAAAGTACTCTCAGACTTTCATGAAGTATTTAACCCTAATCCACTGCAGTAACTGCAGTCCTCTAAGCCCCCAAAGTAAAATACCACCTTGTTCGAATACCATGAATTTTCTTTTTGTTGACCCTTGTGAATGGTGAGAGTTTATCCTAATAATAATTAGAATAAAAAAATTTTTTTTCACTGGGAAAAAAAAGTGCTTTGCTGGAGGATACGGTGTCGCTGCTCTACATGATCAGTTCTATTATGATTCAATTTATTCATCTTCAGGAAAACATCTGTGCATCACGTCTGATGAGTTTTTTAATTGAAAAGCAAAAAAGCAAAACAAAGAACCCATGTTGGAGTTTTTCCAGCCTCTTTCTTTACATCTGCCAAGATGGGGGCCACCTTCCCAACCTTTAACTGATTGAAAAACCAGTGTGCCAGAGGCTCTTCAAATTCCTCATGGGACTCTACTCCAGATATATTGCTCTACAGGAATTAAAACTGCCACATAGAGCACTCCAGACTATGTTAAACACATCTTAGCTGGAAAAGACTGAGCTTAATTATAGTTAGAGCAGTCATCATTTGGAATAGTATCGTCTCAACTGCAGGTCTGTGTTTCCCCTCAGTCAAGCTACTGTCTTGCTGCTTTCTTTCCTGATAACAACATTATTTTTTACTGCAGTTGCATGCAAATAAAAACTAGATCCTGCTTGTCTTGAATATGTATTACTTCAAATATGAGTACTTCTAATATATATTACTTTACTTTTATGATCAAAACCAACAAACATTTAGGCAAGTAGCTATTAAATAGGACTGGAAAAAGGGAAGACCACACCAAGAGCTATCTAGGAAGATTTGCAACATTTCCTCACAGCAAAAAATATCATTGACTTCTCCATTTATAAGAACATTTGGCAATTCAGGAATGGATATAAAAGATCAATTAATAGATCTTTTAATAGATTCTCCTTTTAATAGATTCTCCTTAATAGGCTGGCAACTCTGTTAACCATTAAAAGCTACTAGAGGAAAAAACATTACCATTTAATGCTGCTCAGTCTGCTCAGATAAGTGTCTGTGTGGGTGATTCTTGGAATACGTATTTGCAAAAATATGTTTTGGATCAGTTGAGCTGTAAGGATATCAGTTATATCCTCATGTGGGTTTTCTACTTTTAATATTCACTCTTGCTCCTTCAAGTTCAGAAGTACAGTTCTTATCAGCTTGATGAAATAAGTTTGCTTGGCTAAGGTAGTATCTGTCAGATACCTGCAAAGATGGTGCTGCTCATTCTCGGGCAGATTTTAATGTCCTCATTCACAGTGAATGGGGTGTAGCATTTGCAGCTGTCGATGGACTGTTTTTGGACTGTGACAGTATTTGGACTGAAAAGCAAAATCATAGCTTGGCTTCAGAAAATTACCAAGCTGCATAATTCTA
The DNA here is from genome assembly GCA_009867235.2 of Psittacus erithacus. NCBI lineage: Eukaryota > Metazoa > Chordata > Aves > Psittaciformes > Psittacidae > Psittacus > Psittacus erithacus. The sequence goes on from WYDI02002293.1 coordinate 17,960, forward strand.
GTGTAGATACATTCTATGAAGCCCACCATATATTATAAAATGCCATACTGCTTGATCATATAGCTCTGGTTTGGCAGAAAGTAGCTCAAAATACTAATCTGAGACAGTCAGAAAACTTCTCCTTAGATTTAAATTTGGTCTGAAATGTGGTTTTTGTCATGTGCCTCTCTGTGATTCATTACCCTGATTTTTAGTTTGTAGATTGAACTAAATACCTAAACACTAAACAACCATATTAGCTGCATAAGTAAAGGATGTAATAATTATAGGAGCAGCTTGATTTCAAACTATCCATAGCAGCCAGCTAAAAGCTGGAGCACAAACAGTTTTATACTAAAATGGTATTTTTCAAATGAAGCACAGGGAAACAGATTTTTTTTCCAATCTACTTGCAAAGAAATTAGAATTGTGGCATCTTCTACTTTGTAACTTTAGATATATTTCCTTCATCCTTTGTCACTTCTTCTCAACCCCCTTGTGCACTGAACTCCATCCAGTCTGAATCCACATATCACTCTCCCTTTGTCTTTCTAAATGTTATTACTGCCCTACTGAAGGCAATTTGGATTTTGATGTGCTCATAAGCAAAACTAGTAAGACCTAAATAATGCTACTCTGCACAACAAGAAGGTTTTCATTGTGTTTCTTGATGATGCCTCTTGTGCTATCCAATTTAATCTATGAGACTGTCACTGTGCTTTGCCTCATCTTTTGTTTATTGCATATTGGCTTCCAATTTTGTACATAAAGTTAATTATGATCAAAAACTGTGCTTACAAGGGAAGCTTCTTAGCAAAATGGACATTCTTTTCCTATAGAAACTAGTAACATTAGTTTTCATGAGAAAAATCACAGCAGTAGCTTCCTGACTATCCACAAAGGAAAAGAGCTTTCAGCTGCTTGCAAAATTAGAAGGAAACTTTGATAGGTGCTTTCCTTACAGGCTAAAGATGCAAACCAAACCAATCCCCACCCCATCTGATTATGCTAAATTTAGTATTTTGATAGGATATACTTCCTCAGAATTTTTTCACCTATCTGAGTCATGTTATCTGAGTATCCTGAGTCATGATGGACATTTTCTTTTACAAAGAAATTACCTGCACTGCTTCTGTGATGTGAATATTTCCAGTCACATTTACGTATGGCTACTGTCAAACCCATTGCAATTACAAATAAAGTCTTAGGCATATAATCAAAATCTCTTACATATGTAGCTAGTACAATGTGCCACAGATCTGTTAATTATCTATTTTGATTTACCCCAACACCCAACTTTTCTGCAGGGTCTGTTCATCTCTCAGAGGATCCTTTCATAGAGCAGAAGTAGCACAAACCTTGATTAGGGCTTTTACCTTAACATGCTAAATGGAAGCATGTCTAGAATCGCATCACAGTGAGATGTCTGATACAGTTTTTTTAAGAACCTCTGAAAGTGATAAAATTTTCTCTTTGAGGTACCCTTTGTAAATTCATTCAGAAGCATATGAACACTATTCAGTGGGAGTTATGAAATTAAGTTATTCCTATCTAAGCATTCCAGAAATTAGTAAAAGCCATAAGGGGAAGTGCAAAATACTAATAGGGGTAGGACACAGTTGTAAGTCCAGATCCAGCTCTTCACCCCTCTGAGGAAATACAAGCTCATATCCTAGTTTTGCAATTAAAGATCTGTGTACCAGAGGAGCAATCTAACTATGCAAAGGAATTTCAGCTGTGAACTAGGAAATAGGTACAGGTCTTTCCTATTTGGTGCCAGAATTTTGTGGGGGTTTTCTCTACATTTACTAAAACCTATTGGCTGAACTGGCAGCAGGGTAGAGTGGGGAGGAATGACACAGGATTGTAATATGCCATTCAAAAGCAATCCTACAAAATCATGGACAACAGGAAGACTTAAAAACTCATGCAGGAAGTAGAGAAGCAAATTCCCTATTATGTTCAGATGAAAGGTGAGCTTACGAAATCAATGTCAGCAGGCAATTGGTTTTGTTTCTGTTTTATTACACCACCAAATGTGTAAATTTTATCACCACTTTATAACAGTAGATTTAAAGTGCCAAAAATGTGCAGGTTTATATCATTTAGCAATCAGTTTAAGCTCTCTAGAGTCAAATTTTTCTAATATCTTTACAGTAATTTGGATAATTTTGTGAACCATGAATAAATCAGCAGATTCATCCACATGCCATGGCAAGTCCATTTAGTATTGTGTACAGCTTGTTTTTCTTAGAGTTGCAAGTCTTGAGATTACTCGTCTTTGCTTTGAAAAAAGTATTTCAAATTGTTTTCCCAGATACTTTAATCCTGTATTTCCTTTATTCATTGTCCTGCCTTGTTTAAATTATGCATGGTGTAAGCAATCAGTAACTTTGTACACCAATTACATTCAAACATTGCAAGATATGTATGAATTGTGAAGATATATGTCCATTATCATAGAAGGAATAAGTTTGTCCAGAGGCAAGGCAGGTCCCAGAATCAACATAATTAAAGGGCAAATGTCTAACAGCCATAGGCAGCCAAATTTGAGTTTGAGCACCCTAGCCATTGCAGCCTGCTCTTTAAAGGAACGCCATATGCTTCTAACTCCTCAGGTCAGAAACAGAGCAGTCTCTTCTGATGACTGTGAATGGTTTTCTTGAAATATTAGTGGAATTTGCTTTTACCTAATTCCTTTAAAACTGTAAACATCAACATATCATGGTAATTCCATTGCTACATTGTAGCTACCCACAAAACTGTTGCCATTCTCACCGTCTGTAGTAACAGAAATCTTTTTTAATGATCAGTTTGTATTACTTGTTCATTCAGAATAATCCAAGGAGTTGAATCACACTCTGCAGAGACTTCTCCACTACAGTATCCTGTTTACACAACGTATTTTTAATCATATAAGAAGTATACTGGATTTATTTTCACATCATTCTTTACCATGAAATCTATAGTTTCCAAACAACTTTAAACTACATTTGCCCTTGACAAGGTCAAGAAGGACACACAAACCATCAGCCACACCTCCAACTAGAAATTCACTCAGATCTGTCATCTGAGTCAACCAATAAATAATAAAGATTGATAAAAGCAGCTCTTAAGCTACTTTCAAAATGCATTCTATTTCAGAATCACTAATGGCTGGTCATTAAAAAAGAAAATAAAAGGATTTTTTTTCTTTTTTGTTAGATTTGTGTATTCAGCTGAAATTTGGAATCTGCTTAATACTTTTTTAAAAGCGAAGTCTACTGCCACGGTGGAACCAACATTGTGATTAGGAGTGCTGTTACATGAAGCTACATAGAAAGCAGTTATAGAAAGTAAGATAATTAATCTGTGTCTTTAGAATACCTGCATCTTTCTATTTGTCCATTATCCTCCTGTGCATGTCAGGAAAAAGTTATCTTGCTATGAAAAGCTTCACTATTTCTCTCTCAATTAAAATGAAAACTTCAATGTGGATTGGAAAACACAAACAAGTCAGTAGAGGCTAACTAGTAAAGCATGTTCCAAATTCCCAGGCTCAGATGGGACTTGGAGAAGACTTGCAGTAAAAAGTACGTAACACTGTCAGACTGCTGCATATAAACTATTTAAACCTCAGAGAGAGAATTTATCCTTAAACACTCTGGGCATGCTCTTACCTATGAGTTCAGACTTCCAGATGGTACAGTTACCATGAACTTCAGCCCTACACCTTTAACATGGCTGCTCAAGGGTTGCAGTGAGTCAAAATATCATTAAGTAACACATTTTTGTATGCAAATAACTGTGTGGAAAATGTATGCGTACAGGAGGGGTTTATATGTAAATTTCAGGAATAAACAAGTATAATCCAGGCTGGAATTCAGCTTCATACGCAACAACTGGATTAATAAATATGCTCAATCAAGTTTGGACGCAACAACGTAAAACAAGTGGTATACAATTGTCAGTATGATATGAGTCTTTGACTAGGGCATAAAACTGTTTTCCATTCAGAGCAAAATCTCTGCTTTTATCTTTTGTGACCTGAATTCCAGTGAATCTGAGCAGCTAAAGAAGTAGTAAAATGAGTGGAAAATCCTGATTGTTTCTTACAGCCCTGGATAAGAATATGAATTATGGCCACAAGGTAGATACACAGACCGATTAGCAGACTGGAAAAATATGTGGCCAGAATATTCTTAATGTGAATGGATTCTTCAGAGGACGCAACTGCCAAATTCTATCAAACCTCAATCGGAAAGATACATACATGAGATTTTTAGAGGCTTACTTTTTGAACAGAGCTTTCCCCCAGAATGAGAAAAGGTATTAATAACTACCAAATTCTGACCACCCTTCACCTGCTAATGCATGAATTTACTAGAATTTTTCAATACATTAGCTACATATCTTTAAACGTAAGTAAACTAACGCCTGATGCTTTCTTGGAAATGGCTGCACTACTCTTGCTGAACATTTCCTGGAACAATTTAGGCTGAGGCTGATATCCCACATAGAAAATATTAAATGCAAATACAAAAATTTTGCAATATTATAAGCAAGTGAAGATAAGTTATTATAAATATTAGGCATCTTTAATGTCAATTCTTTTGACCTGTATTACCTGTACATTAAGTTAACTTAGGCCTTACCAAATTACATTGCCTTTTAATAGGATTTGCAGAAGTTGCAGTGCAATGAGATTCTTTAAAATGCTGAGAGGAAGATCTTGTTGTGGAAAGAAGACACCAATGACCATCTTTCATTATGGCTTTCTGTGCACATTAGCAAATTCCAAGTATCTGTCACATTTAGACCAAGATCAAAATGAGGACTCAGAACAGGTTTGAGGAGTCCTGTGAATAGAATTCCTCTGTCGTTTTGTAGGTGAAAATCTGGTGAAGCAGGCCAACTCAGAGGCCCTACACTCATTATTGTCAAACCATGAGTGCCATTGAAAACATTTTCACTAAAGCTGCAACGCTAGCATTTCATCTGCTACCTATTAGAGAATAGTGTTATTATACTGCAAATATTGCTAATATCCATGTATTATTTTGGGAAAGCAGATTGGTGGCCTCCTTTCAGAACTTTCCCCTTCTCTCATTTCTGGAAGGATAATAACTATTATAATCCACATAAGACCCACATAAATAATTAAAATTAACTTTAAAAGAATATGCTGTATATTGTCATCAGTCTATGAACTGCAGTTCACACACCACTGAAACATGGAGGGAAATAAACTTAATTGTAATTGCAGAAGTCTTTTGGAGCACCAGGAGGATGTAACATCCAACTACATTTCTAACTACTGGTATTCAGCTATACTTTCAAATAATCTTCACTCTCTTGTCGCTTGACTCTTCAACAAGTTTTTTTTTTATATATATAAACTGTCTGAAAGACTGAAGTCTTACATACATTAATCTCTAAGCAAAAATAACCATGACTTAATATTACCATGATTCATTTCAGTCCTTGAAATGTCACCACTGAAAGTGGTGATCTTTCCAAGCAGGGTAGGAGGTATATTTCCATCTCTCTTCTATCATACAGATTCAATGGCAACAATTCTTTCATGAGAGAAACAGAGTCGAAACCCCTTTCGTGAGTCAGCAGCTGAGTTGCATTGGGTCACCTAGCACAAGTGTCCTCAAGTGAATACAACAAATTAAGAGCAACAAATACATTTCATAGACACTTTTGCACAGCATTAATTAAGATGCTTAATTTTTCATCAACAAAACTATATGAACACAGTTTGAAAATGAAGCACGTTGTATATGTCACTTGGATAACTCATCTGTGGACAACAGTGCCAAAATTACACAGAGTGTAATTATTTACAACAAGTGGCAAAATCCACATACAGTGGACAATAACCCATCACTTGAAACATGAAGAAATTTCAATCAGGCTATAAGTGATTTCAAGGAAGATCATAGATGAGTTCAACTATTCTGCTATACGTCAGAAAACATTTTTTACTGTTGCTATACTATTTTTTTTTTCCACTATTGCATTTTGAAAGAGATCTTATTTACTCCTGTAAACATAATTTTTGTTTTGGATATTTGAGCTAGGAGTCTAAGACTTTAAGATGGCACTTTTACAACAGATGATGTAAAAAGTTCATTCCTAACTGTAGCTAGTGCATGAGAGGGAGGAATTATGAGAGGAAAACAGCAAAGGCTATTACTGGAGTTATTTACCCTACACAGGTCCAAAAAAGAATTCATCTACTCATGAAAGAAAACAAAGTGTGTCTCCCCTTCCTCTGACTATGACAGAAATAATCACCCAAGGACAATTTGGAGAATAATTACAGGTTTGCAGGAGGAATCCTGAGACAAATAATGAAGGACTGAACAAAGACCTCACAGGTAAACAATAGGGTGGGGCTCAAAAAGAAACCTGATTGATGAATCATTGTGTTCCCTTGCGCAATGCTTCCTTGTTGCTACACAATGTTCCCTTGTCTGCAATGTGATTCCCTTATTAGCCACTATGAAGCCTTTTGCTATGCTAGCCATTTCAGAGTTACAGGTTTTTCCTCCTTACTCCCCAAATCCAATCTGTGCAAGTTTCCTGCAGAAACAAGGTCTCACCACTCTGACTGTGTTTCCTTTTAAACCAGAAACAAACATGGATGAAATTAATGCTAACCTTGGGATATCTCCCAGATAACAATTCCTTTTGAGACTACTGATCATTTCAGTTTTCAATGAAAACTCTTACTGACAACCACAGGATAGCTCTGGCAAGAATACAAGCATAGAGATTACTGGCAAAACAGAGGAAAAACAAGAATTATTATGTTAACTGTTTCCAAGTTGTGCTTCTAATGAATTTCATACTTATGACACTGGCAAAATACTGAACTTTTCTAGCAGGCTGTTAGTATTTTGTCGTCGTTTAGCCTTTTCTTTACTATATAATGATATGGGGTGTAAATGAACCAGCCTTTGCAAATGCATTCCATTTTCACATATTAAAAAGCAGCTTCTTTCTGAAGACAGGAAAATTTCTTTCCCACACCCACCAACCAGTCTGATTTATTACTTGTACTCAAATGTCAGTTGTTTCACCTGGTTTCTCTTTTTAGCTATGTAGCAGGCTGAAATCAGTCCCTTTTCAAATCACACCATTTGGCACAGCTGTGCCAGAGTTTAACTACAGGTGGGAACTTTCTGATGTGATTGAAAACACTTTCATCATCTACACAGACTGTTGTTTTCCAAGAAAGCAATGAAATACTTAATATGGAGCAAAGATAAAACACCCATCTTCTGTACACAGAAAAAAAATGAAGAAAGATGCATATAACATTCTATCCATGCTTGCATCTCTGTTCTTTAAAGACATGAGGCAACAAGCATTCCATTTGGAGTTTCCAAGGGACAACACTCCAAAGGAATTAACAACATGCTGCCTTGAGAGTCCAAATGACTTCTGATGGGATTTAACATGCATGAATTACCATCAAAGAGAACACTGAAAACTATTTCCTGGTAACAGAGAAAGGATTGCATTTATATACACACCTTGGTTCAGATTCACAAATACATCCTCATGGAGTTATGCTAGATAAGGAACAATCTCCCTCTGTCTCCCCTACAATATATTTATATTCTTGGCTCCCTAGGCACAAGCTGCTTGTGTTCAGCTCCGTCAAGCAAATCATCTCCAACTAGATGTGATACCATTTACCACCACTCTTTGGGCTCGGCCATCCAGCCAGTTTTTAACTTGGTGAAGGATACACCTATTCAGACCATGAGCCAGTATCATTCATAGAAGCTGGGTCTGGGCAACTTTGATCTGCAGGTCACCGGAAGCAACTTCACCCTGCACCTGTGGCCCATCATGCATTAGCCCCTCTGTACTAATCTGGTTCCAATCAGAACTTTTAAAGATATGGAAAAGGAAGATCTGGATTCTCTGCCGGCTTTCATTTTCAAAAAATGCTCACAAAAAAGTAGCTCTAACTCACCATTCAAAAATAACAAATGGATATAGTCCTTTTCTAAAGTTCTAGATAAAAATCAATGCTGACTTTCAGTAACTGTTACTAAAAAGCTCTGCAGCCCTTCATGATTAAAAAGAAAAAACTTCTAAATCTCAAAGAAGATTATGGTAATTTAATAATTTCTGGCATGGTTGCACTAGGAAGTGTTAGAGATTCCTTTTGTCAATGTGAGTTATGCTATTAATGAAAATAAAAGTATTCAGACAAGTAATCAGACTTTAAAATGTTGGGGATTCATTTGTGCCTCAGTGGAAAGAAAAGGATTAAAATTATCTCTATTCCTAAAGAAAGCTGTGCCATTTCCTCAGACACTGGATCTGTGTCGAATGGGCTGTCACTGTAATGTGTAATATACAGTCTGCCTCACTGACCATTATCTTTCATTTGAGAGAGTGCCTAAATAAATGTTGTACTCTGCTAAGTTCAGGGCCTGCACAGTTTCAAAGTCGTGGCTGCAGTGTGCTCTTGCTGGAGGCACTCCAAAGCCATGGCTCCTCTCCCTCCACCAGCATTCAGAGTACTTGCACTTACTAAACATGATGACCTTTTTCAAACTGGAATTACGTAAGCACCCTATGCAAAAGCACTGCAACATCATCTTAGCTGAAAGAGAACTCTCCCCAGCTCCCAGTGACAGGCTTGCCACCACTAGCATCTTTCCCAGTGTGGCCAGTAAAGCTTTAAATACCACCATATGACTAACTTGCTACCTTATCATTAACATGGCAGGGGTTTGGAACCAGATGATCTTTGGTGTCCCTTCTAACCCGAGCCATTGTGTGATTCTGTGACTGCTCCCAGTAAAGCAAGTACAGGAAACAGCAAACATAACATGAGCAATAGTAGCTTACCAATAGCTGGGACACTACTGCTTTTAACTTCTCAAGTAAATCACTGCGCACCAGCAGCTAACATGGAAGGTCAGCTGTTCTGCAGCTTCAAACACCAATCATCTGCAGAAAGGGTGGCCCCAGGAAATACATAGTCATTTCAAGTCACAAGTACAACAGCCAGAAGGAAGGGCTGGTGACATATACTTACTTTCATAGAATCATAGAATAGTTAGGGTTGGAAAGGACTGTAAGATCATCTAGTTCCATCCTCCATGCCATGGGCAGGTACACCACATACTGGACCATGTCACCCAAGGCTCTGTCCAACCTGGCCTTGAACACTGCCTGTGCCAGTGCCTCACTACTCTCACAGGAAAGAACCTCTGCCTTATATGTAATCTGAACTTCTGTTTCAGTTTAAACCCATCACCCCTTCTCCTACTGCTACAGTCCCTGATGAAGAGTCCCTCTCCAGCATCCTTGTAGACCCCTTCAGACACTGGAAACTGCTCTGAGGTCTCCGTGCAGCCTTCTCTTCTCCAGGCTGAACAGCCCCAATATCCTCAGCCTGTCTCATTATGGGAGGTGCTCCAGTCCCTGATCATCCTCATGGCCTCTTCTGGACTTGCTCCAACAGCTCCATGTCTTTATGCTGACACCAGAACTGCGCACCGTGCTGCAAGTGGGGTCTCACCATAGCAGAGTAGAGAGGCAGGATCACCTTCTTTGACCTGCTGTAGATCAGCTGGGAGAAGCAGCTTTCTCCTTGTGCATTGCACAACTAAGTAGGATTCAAACAAGCTTCAGTGAGCAACACCAAAACAGAACCAGAATTCAGACCTGATTGCCAAATCAAAATACATGATCCAATCAAAGAAACTAATAAGGCTGAAAGCTAAATTGAACCAGGTACCAAGACTAAGTCCATGAAAGAGTGAAAAGGCATGCAAGCCTACATTTACATTAGCATATTTGTATGTGCAAATGGATAGCAGTGTGCATCTCCCACTTATGTTCACACGTCTGTCTTTGGCTCCTTTTGAAGCGATACCTACATTTCTCATGATAAATCCTGGGCAAAGGCCTCAACCAATTGGAACTGCCTTTGCCAGAAACTGTGGACATAAAATACTTTCCAGGTGGTACTGAGTTCCTTGCAGATTCAAGCCCCAAAACAGGGAGTTCTTGTTGGAGTTTCTACAGTGAAGCTACTGGTGGTTATGATGATCAAATAAGCAGTGCAGCATAAAGGCTTGTTCACAGGCTTTAAAGAAAAGCACTGTAAATGCAAGCTTGCACAGAATGACAGTTTATTTAGCTTTCAGTAAATGAATTGTTCTATCTAATAGATTTTTTTTTAGTCCGTTGGTTAAATGTTTCCCCTATTGCTAAGGTGTGAAATGATCTAGAATATTAATGCTTGCATTATGCAGTTATTTGCACAGGCCTTGGAAAAATGACAGCCTCTGGCAAAATTTACTTGTGAAAAAGATTTCCTTACAGAGATTTGGCTTAAGGCATTACTGTCCAATAAGGAGTGATTTGGGCAAGATCTTATTTCCATTTTTGCCCTGCAAGAAAATAGGCAATGTCTAGTAAATGAGTTGGAAATTATTACTATAATTAACATGTCTTCAAAGTAGCCATTGGAAACTGTGCGTGTGGCAATAAACTGATGAAGCCCCAGTTGCACAAAAACAAAAGGTCACAAGAGTGTGAGGGAAGCCATAGTAGAAGCTATTTTAAAGCACTTTTCCCGTACTGAAGGCAGACTCTGAAGACAGTGACAACACCATCCCGCCTCGCTTAGTTTCATTGTCTTGACAGTGAGTCTCCCAGTAATGAATGCCTGGTGTTGTCAGCACACACGGAGACGCTCGGAAACCCTTGCAGGGAAAACAAAAGAGGAGATATGGGGAGAGGGGAGTTTAGGATGAAGCCAGAAAAAAGCAATCAGCAAAGTATATTGGTGACAAGACGAGAGATTTGTTTGACCAAATGTTGATTTATGTTGTAAACAATCACTCGGCTAGAGTGCACTAATAATATGTGGCATGCCCTGAATAATTCAATGCAAATCCTTTTCAAATGGTGCAACTCAGTTCTGCACTTTAGTTTTTCCTCTCAAAAGTATGATCCTATTTCTGTGGGTCTCTCCAGAGTGCTTCAGATTGTTCCCTGCATTCAAATTCCGCCTGCTTTTGCAGAGTAAGAGAAAAAGATCTTCATAGAGATTCTCCCTGTTTATTTTTGTTTATGAAAGAAGGAATCAAATTCACATTAAAGTTCTAATTGCATTCATTTTAAGCACCTAAAAAGAAATAACAGCTGGAAAAGCACAGCACAAGCATATTGTATGCAGGTTTTACACAAGCACCCAACCACATACTTCTGCCATGACACCCACTTTCCTAAATCATTTCTAATTTGTTATGTTCTTGTTGCTGGGCCTGATCTAAATCCCCATGCAATGGGTGTAAGTTTTCCAGTTGGTTTCAGATTGCCTGGGAGTCAGTTGAGGCATTTGGGTTATAAAGAGCATATCAGGAATGCTAGCTCAGGAGGGGGAGGAGGATGTGAGGAGTGTTTTCACAGTGTGGACAAACAGCCAAGCACGAAAACTATAGCTGAAATTTCAAGTTGTATCAACGAGAAAGCAGAAACTGTCCTTCTGACTGTTCTGGTATACAACAGAGTGATAGCTAGCTCCAATTAACCCTTAAATCTTTCTTAGAAGAGCCTGAGAATAGAAGTCTGTGCTTGTTAAATATCCAATTCATTTCATTATTTTAGATTTCCTTACTTCCTTTTTTTTTTTTTATGATCCCAAACTCCATCCATTATTCCTTTCAGGTTACGGCTCAGTCTGTGGGGTAAATCCCATTGAGCAACACTGCAATTCTTACATGAAAATTCCTGACTATTGAGCAGTAACTTACTCAAAAAATATTATTTAGTGAACATTACCCACTTATCTCTGGTTTTTCTCCCTTGAAGCCAATTATCTGTTTAATATCCTGTTGTAAATAGCTATCATTAGCAGTTGGTGGCAATGAACTGACAGGATTTGTCTCTCTCCCTATTTTCTGCTTTATTAATAAAAAATGTACATCATCTTCAGCTTTGGTCAGGAAACACTGAGGACACAGTGAAGGCCTCCTACCCGTGCTTTCCTTTTACCTCTTAATATTTGTCAAAGTGAAAAAACACCAGGGGTGATGTTTCTGCTTCCTCGTACAACTCTTGCAAGTTACTCCAGCGATCTGAGTATATTCATCTACCACCTACCCTGTCTATGAAAGTGATCCACTTGGATGAAGCTTATGTGGTGTAGCAGGTACAGCCAATTCCACGGCGACAGCTAGCATGTCATCTATTAGCTTCATTTGAAGTCTGCAGTGGGACATACCATAATCTTCTTTAAAATGTCTCTGGGGTTACTTTTACAGGCTTGGAAAGATAAGGGAAAAAATATTTCTTCCTTTGAAAATAACACCACATGTATCTTTCTTTTATGGCAGGGCATAGGGCAAATCAAGGTATACATAAAGTAGTGGCTGTTTACAAAGTTAACATCAGCTCTTAACTCTTTGTGATCCATGTGACCATGAAAAAAGCCTGCTTTTCTAATAAACAATTCATATGGAAAAAGAAAGAATCAAATTTCCATACACAAAGTTGTCTGTGGAATGCTGGAATTTGCATTTGCAAAGAAGAATATTTATAAAAGTGAAAATACCCCAATGCCAAACTTTCATTGAACTTTGTAAATAGTTTGGACATCAGTAAGTTTTTCTGGACAAATGCACACTCCTCCCTACACCATCCCCAAAATACACAAAAAACTTCCTGAACTCAAAACTCAAAAAAACAACCCAGCAACAAAACCAACCAAAAACACAAATAAAAAAAACACAAGGAAAAGCAAAACAAAATTGAAACCTACCACATCCTTTGTAAGTTATTTGTCATTTTACTAGAGATATTATTTTAGGAAAAGATTTTAAAAAATATAATTAAATAACTTTGCAAACTCTGGAAAGGAATAAGGAGGAAAAGTCACAGGACTATGTCAAAAACCATTTCCTGATTATTTAGGATAAACCAGCCCTCACAGCAAAGTAATGAAAAGATTCATAACTGAACGTTAGCATTGTCTCTTTTCCAAGAAGTTTTCTTCCTCCTTTACTCAATGCAAAGACAGCCAGAAAAGCATATCTTGTAAGAATATCCAATAATACGTAACAGCTTCCATTCCCCTCTTGTTATTTTATAAAGCAATTCACTTGTTGCTGTCTTTTTTAAGAAATGAGTGTTTCCTTTAACTCAGAAATAGAGCAAGTGTGACATGTAGATCCCTTATCTCTCCTACTCCCAGCAGTCTCTGTAGAAAAAAGATAAATAGAAATAGCTGAATTCTTCCTATGTCACAGTCTGCTCTCATATAGCAAAAGGTCCTCAGTGATGAAAATCTTAGCTAGAAGAATGAGTCATCCCCCCACCAGTTTCCTCAGCAAGTCTAAGGGTCCTTTAGCCTCAAACAAGTCACAAGGGAAGACTATCATGATGGTAGTATCAGCACTGTAAGAGCAATCCAAGCTTGCTCATATTCTTCTCATGAGCCATTAATCTAATTCTCTTTCATTCAGCTTTGCTGAAAGATACAGATTATATTTTACATCACTTTTTCGTAAAATGCCATAATTCAAGCTTGACTGAAGCCCAGGCTGTGGGTTCTAACTCTGTGTTTCTCAGCTTAGGTCAGTTGAGCAGCATTCACATATTTGTAACTTTTGACTCTGCAGCTGCTAAAGAGAAAAGGAGATTGGTTGATGCACTGCTGAAGAAGATCTCTACTGGTGCTGCCAGGAAAAAGGCAGTGGGTCATAGTAGTAGCGGACTCTACTCTGAAAGGAAGAGAGGGACTCATCTGTCAGCCTGACCCGGTCCCAAGGGAGGTGTGTTTCCTACCAGGGGCATGGATCAGAGATGTTGCAGAGAGGTTGCCTGCTCTAGTAAGTCCCACTGACTATTACCCACTTCTAGTGATCCATGTGGGCAGTAGTGATATAGATAGTAGTAGCCTGGAGAACATAAAGAAGGACTACAGAGCCCTGGGAGAGGTGGTTAAGGGCTCTGGAGCTCAGATTGTCTTTTCATCAGTTCTCCAGGATACAGGGGAGGACCTTAAAAAGGCTAGGAGGATTGGCCAGGTTAATAAATGGTTAGAAGGGTGGTGCCATAGCCAGGGGTATGGGCATCTTAAACATGAGACACAATTTAGGGGTCCAGGTTTACTGGGGACTGGTGGAGCTGGTCTGACAAAGAAGGGGAAGAGCGGTTTTGGTAGGATGCTTGCCAGGCTGGTCAAGGATGCTTTAAACTAGATGGGTTGGGGGAGGGGGGCATCATTCCATCCCAACACACCCAATCAGTTGCCAGCACCTATAATAAATGCTTGGAGCAATGTAGAGATATTCCACTTGCTCCAGCCAACGACAAAAAGAGCAATTAGAGATGTGTGCATGTCTACGGGGATATGATTTAATAGGCATCACAGAAACATGGTGGGATGGCTTCTATGACTGGAGTGTTGGAATGGAAGGTTACAGGCTCTTTAGAAAAGACAGGCCTGGCAGGCGGGGAGGAGGAGTTGCCATTTATGTTAGGGATAGGCTGGACAGTATGGAACTCTGTCTGGGGGCAGGTGAGCAGACAATAGAGAGTTTGTGGGTCAGGGTTAAAGGGAGAACAGCAATGGGAGGCATTATTGTGGGGATCTGTTACAGACCACCTGATCAAGAGGACTCTGTGAAGGAAGCACTTTACAGACAGATAGAAACAGCCTCATGCTCACAGGTCCTTGTTCTCATGGAGGACTTCAACCACCCTGATATCTGTTAGAGGGATGGTACAGCTCGGCACAAGCAATCCAGGAGGTTCCTCCATTGTGTGGAAGACAACTTCCTTCAGCAAGTATTAGAGGAGCTAAGGAGAGGTGCCATGTTTGACCTCATGCTCACCAACAGGGAAGGGCTGGTAGGAAATGTGATGCTCCAGGGCAGCCTTGGTTGCAGTGATCAT
>WYDI02002296.1:0-102460 GCA_009867235.2 Psittacus erithacus
TTGGTGTTATCACTGCTGTTCCCAGACCAAAATCAAAAACACAGCACTGCACCAGCTACTAAGAAGGAGAAAAATGATTGCTACTGCTGAACCAGGACAGACTGTATCCTCCTTCACAGAGCCTGGGCTTAGCAATCAGCAAGGAAAACACTGGGTTCACACAAAGAGAAAGAAAGAGGCTTCCTGGCCTCTAGAGCTGGCAGTGGGCAGGAAAACACAACCAGTGCAGAAAGAATATTTAAGCATACAGCTGCCAACTGCCTTGTTTGAGCATGGAGAAACTCAGGGGCTTTCCGAAAGGTTACAACTAAGAGATAGAAATGGCATGAAACACATTCTTAGTCCAGATTTCACTTTCCACCTATTAAATTTTGTGTCTCTGCCACAAAATCTAATATAATCAGTCTTATTCCGACAAACAGTTGTAAGGTTTTATTTTTGTTTATCTAAGATGGGCAATTAATGAGGCTTACCTGAATGTCTTTCTGAGAAACAGATGAGGTGTTTTGGATGATGGTATCTTTAAAAATTCAGCCCAAGGCAGATACCAAGTCTGAGTGGTTACAATCTGACAGAATTTTAAGCCACTGAAAATCAACTTTTATTAGGAGTGCTGGGAAATCTCCAAGGTAGGTGGTGGTGTCACCTCCATTAACAATGCATGTGAAAATTCAACAGCTAGCTACAGAAAATGAGACTCATGTATTAGACTGTTGGTATATTAATATGCATATGGAGGGAGAAAATATAATGCTTCTTTCTGTATTTTTTTAATGAGACAGAATCATATGTTAGCAAGAAAAACAGCCATACTTAAGAAATTAAATTGAACAGAAATAGGAACAAATCTGGCTTTATACATTCCCTTGACAAATCTCTTGAGTTTCATAACTGTATAATCCAGCTCCTGTCACAGTTTTGTGCCGTGGCATCTTTCAGATGATTGGTTTTGTGCATAGTTATTAGTCTGATGCTGCTAATCTCTCATTTCTGCAGGAATAAACTCAACTGCTTCTATATAAGTGCTTATACTTTCTTTTAAAAGGATGTAATTAAGGTGACCTAATAGGAAAGTGGGAGATCAAAATTTGAAGACAATATTTGATCTTTTGCACATGCCAGGTGGTGTAGAAACTGGGCAATTTACAGGCAGCACTTTCCAGCTTTATCTGGAAGGTGACTAATAGTGCTCAAGCATGGTATCTCCTGTAAATTAAGAAACACAATTGGTGGCATTTTCTTCACCTGCATTAGTTGGGTTAAAAGTAATGCATGTAGGCCAGCTGAGCTCCCCATCTATGGAGAGGATGTCTTGTCCTCACAGAGGACATGTTTGATTGCAGAACAGTTAACCTCCCTGTGGAACTGCCTATTTTTCCCCATTAATTACAGAGGAGGGGCTAGATGATTTATACACACCAGGCACTCAAGATTCATATAGCTACACCTGAGAGATGAGACTCAGTCAGTGGCTGTAATAATTTTCCTTCTGCCTTTAGGGATGAAGCTTACATAGACATGAATGTTTTTGTCTTCTCAGTGCTTCTTTCAACTGTTATCAGCTGAGATACATTTTATCCTTGTTTAAGATTAAATACTGAGCAATGTGACAACAGTAAACTTGGCCTCTGGCTATTCAGGATCCTAGGTGAGCACTCATTCTCTGAGTCCTCCCCAGTATTTTGTGCTTTCTATCACAAGACGTTCCTGACTTGCCTTCTAAAAGTAGCAGAGCTCTGCAAAGTTGTCTAACCTTGTAGACTTTGGGCCTTCAGACAAATAAAAGTGATGTAAAGAAAACCTGACTTTGTGAGTGTGTGTGCCTTTGTGAGCAAAATGGTTTTTTTGTGGTCAACAGGTCTTACAAAGTTGAGTTTGTTCTTTTGTTGACTTAACATTCATGTGGACCAACCAAAACATAGTAAAAATCTGAGTACCCCTACTCATTCCAGTTTATGATCTTTTTTCTTTGTTTCCAGACTCTGGAAAAAAAATTCCCCAAGTTGATTTTGTCAACAGTAAAGAACCATAAGCATTTTTTCATTCACTAAACAAGAAATGTTACTGTTTGCCTTCATCTCAAGCTCTGCAGCTTATTACTTTGTATCAAATGACTAGACATCTATTCCCTTGTTAATAACAGCCTTTATGTCCCAGAAGTCACTTTTTTACCATCATCACATCAGATTTTCTCCCAGTATCGAACAGTAGGGGAGCCTGTACCACAAGAAAGTCAGTGCACAAGGCCAGGTTGGGCAGAGCCTTGGGTGGCATGGTTTAGTGTGAGCTGTCCCTGCCCATGGCAGGGGGTTGGAACTGGATGATCTTAAGGTCCTTTCCAATCCTAGCTATTCTATGAGCCTGTGTTCCCCAGCTTGGACCTCTGAGGTTATTCAGTTTGAAGGATTATGGCAAACTTAGAAAGTATAGTGCGCCACTGCTTTGTGAGAGATTCTTGGTGATTCAAATGCTGAGTTTCTGCAGTCAATGTCTCACCTTTCTTTCTTCAGAGCACATGAGATCTGTGACTTTTCTTCAAATCTCAATTACGCAAGGTCTAAGTCTGAAGAACGGACATTGTCTCACCTCTCCTCCCACCCTAAGAAATGTCTCTTTGTCTCAATGTTCCTCAAGAGAAAGGCATTCTCCCTGGTTGTCTTATGTTCAAAATATGCCAGCAAAGAGAGAAAGATCCTGTCTCAACTTTATACTGAAGAGTTGTACAAAGACCAGAAACTCTTACTGGCGTTGTTTTCTTAGGATACTTCCCATCTCACCCTGAGGTATCTCTTTGTCCACTACTTGTCTTGTCATATATAAAATGAGAAAAAGGTTTGTCTGTGTCTGATTCATTCTTTGAAGTGTCTGATGCAGCAGTGTAATAAATAACCATAAACTTTGTATCCTTGAGATGAGAAATCAATCCACAGAGGCAACTTGTAGATATTTCATCTAGAATAAGAATCCAAGGAGAAGGAAGATTAAGTGAAATGGAGAGGTGAAGAACTTGCCTGTCACCTTGCCTCATGTTTGTTAATTGGATACAACCGTAGGAAGAGGCAGCTTCAGCTTCTGGGCTCTTTCTGTGTGAAAAGCAAAGGTGAATTCCCCAATTCACTACAAAAGCTCTCTCCCTGCTTTTTTTGTTTAGATTATTGATTTCTCTAACATATTTTAAGCATCTCTTTCTAGCTGCTGTTTTTTCCCATCCCAGGCTCTGCCTGCCCTCCTCTGGTCTTTCCACACCTTCACAGGCAGAGTATTGAAATGCTGAAATATCTGAAAAGCAAAAAAAATGTCGTACATAAGAAAGAAAGTGGGTGTGAACGAAAAGGAAACTAGTTAAGGTAATAACACTGAATGTAATGCCTGTCTTCACCTTAGGATAAGTGACGTGAGAAGTATCTACCAAATTTAGGATCACTGGCCTATAGGCTGGGCAGACCTTTAGTCTCCTCATTTGTTTGCGTACCTCAAAAATATCATGGTGAATGACTTTGAGTTTATTTCAGGAAAGAACAGTGAATGCACACTTCTTGAGTTATGGTAAAATGTCTAGATACACCATCCTGTTGCAGGCGACGGCGCGGGGAAACAAGCGACGACTCAATATGACTGATAAGCAAGTTCCCGTTTATTGCCAGTCGGTGCAGCTTATATACCTTATTCCACTAATTTATGCACACCTGTCATCACATAAGTGGCTAAGCCTAAAATTTACATGAACTAGTTATTACATGATTGGCTAAGTCTAAAGGATTACATCAACATTTCTCCTTCTACTTGCAGTTTGCTTTCTTGTTTGTCAGCCCCTCAAGGTCAGCTTGCTCCTGGCTCTCTCTACTCCTCATGACTCGCATTTTCAAACGTGGCCTCGTGCGGCCTAGCATTTGGTCTGCTTGTACAACTGCTCCAGAGAGCCATGCCTTTTCTCATCAAGCCATTCCTCAACATCCTACCTTTTGAGGTAACCTTTCTCAATTTTGAGAGGCATGTGAAAATTCAAGGTTCAGTAGTCTGTAGAAAACAAAAACCCAAAGAACAGTGTTTGCATAAAATCCTGGGAGAGATTTGCTTTTTAGGTCTCATGTTTTATCCTTCTTCCCCAAATTGCACATGATTTCAAAAAATTCTACTAACAGTGCACAGGGAGAATTTCCCCTCAAGTTTGTCAATACATTTCTCCTCTTGACCATGCAATGTAGCTGGACAGGGAAAGAGCAAGAAAATGAAGATGTTGACAGCAGTGGAGAGCTGCTAGAAAGCTGCCATCTGACTTATGATGTTTCAAAGTAATTGGTCCCTGGAATGGACCAATGCATACAAGAAAAAGTGAACATATCCTAGAGATTCCTGTTGGCCTTCTTAAAATTTTAAAAGCATTTGCTTATCTTATTCCTTACATGTTATTCTAAAATATTTACAAGTATCAGTGGTGTTCAGGGAGTTTGTGCTGAAGAGTAGGAAGCTCTTTCGTGACTGATCTGATATGACTCACCATGTTCCCCTCATAAATGCAATCTTTGCTATTCCCCAGCGATACCCCCTTTCACAGGGAAAAGTGTAAAAGCAGCACTTTGGAAATGTTACGTAGGAAGATTTTGCAAAGTACAGTGCAATGTGGCTGAAAACACAGATGTCAATATTCATAGAATCGTACCATAGACTCAGAATGCTTTGGTTTGGAAGGGACATTAAAGATCACACAGTTCCAATCTGCCTGCTGCAGACAGGGACACCTTGCACTAGACTAGGTTGCTCACAGTCCCATCCAGCCTGGCCTTGAGCACTGCCAGGGATGGAGCATCCACAACTTCTCTGGGCAACCTGTACCAGAGTCTCATCGCAGTCAAATAGTCTCTTCCTAATATTTAATATAAATATACCCTCTACACTCTTTCAACTTAAAACCACTACTTCTCATGACTACATTCCCTGATAAAGTGTCCCTCTCCATCTTTCCTGTAGGCCACCCTTAAATATTGGAAGGCCACTAAAAGGCCTTCCAGAACTTCCTCTTCTACAGGTTAAACAACCCCATCTCTCTCAGTCTGCCCTCACAGGAGAGGTACTCCAGCCCTCTGATCACCTTTATGACCCTCTTCTAGACCCACATGAGCAGATCCATGTCTTTCATGACATGACACAGGATACTGAGATATTCTGAAGTGGTACCTGGAGGTCAGACATGATACTTTATGGTATAAAATTATACTAGGAAGTAATTGAATTGAATCCTAAATCTCCAGTAGCTGTAATATATATGATATCTAGCTGGTGTGCGGATACCTCAATACTAGGTATTTTCATTCTCAACTGTGTCCTTCTCTGAAGGGCAAGTTTAATAAAATGATATTGCATTGCAGCAGAAGTTACCAGCATCAGTAGCTGATAATATCTTACGTTGTCCTTTAGACATTTCCCAGGCTAAAAAAAAATTGAGTCAAACCCTTCAACATTATTTCTCAAGCAGTTTCTCTCATTTAAAGGACAGTGAACTTCCTAATGAAGATGATTTCTTTGTGTTTCACTTTCACATTTATAACTCCACAGGGATGTGGTCATAAATTAAACATCTACAAGTGTTTCCAATCTATTCTGATTAAACTCTGATATTTTTAGCTGCATATAAAGGGTTGCAGTTTCAGTCTTCTTCTAGGTGCTGTACAAACTATAATGAATGCCAATATCTACTAAATAGTTTATAATTTGATACGTATTCTGGTGGTGAGGGGCATAAGTAAGTTTCCAATTAGTTTGTATGAATCACTAGTTTATACTGTAACATCTTAATTTCACATCAATTAATCATATGATTATTGGTTTAAGATATTCACAGTGGAAAAAGGTTTTGAGAAAGATGAGTAATCAAACTGCTTTGAAAGGCAGCTGTTTGTGCACAGCTGACAGGAACTTGTACTATTAGTGTGTGTGAGAGAGGGATTACAGAAATTCCTGCCTTCATAAAGAAAGAAAAAAATAGCTGTATTCTCAACCTCATCTCATGCCCATTGAGCTGAGAGCTATACTGGTGGGACTTCTGCTGTCTGGCTTCTCAGTTCATTCATTAATTTTTATTTTAGTTTTTAAGAAAAAGAAAAAGGCATGGAGGGGGAGGGGAGAGGAAGAAGAAAGTGCAGGAAATTAGAAATAGTTGTGGGTTTTCCTGTGGGAAGTTTCTTCAGTTAGTTATCAAAGGCCTTCATTACACTAAAATACATGGCTACTTCACAGTTGCATCTTTTCTTTGCCAGTGAGTAAGCAAGAAGGAAGTGGAGTGTGCAGCTGGAAAAAAATAGGGAAAGACTGTACAGGTGAAAATATAACTGAGACCTGATCAGAAAGGCAACTGGGACTTATTCTCTGTGTACTCATGACTGGTACTGAAGCCACTGGGAGTTACTTTTGCATTACACCTTCAGAATTAGGCTATTAGCAAATGTTTCTCACTGGCATGGTTGTGGACATTAGAAAGCTCATGTCCTAGATTAACTATTACCTTCTGCAATTTCTTGCCTGTTTCACTGAAGAGAGAAAAATTTCCAAGCCTGCCCTGAGGAACTCATTTAGTTTGAAATATGTACTATTCATGTTCACATTAGTTTAGAGGAATTTTCAAGGTTCTCTCATTAATTCAGGCTTAACAATTATTCTTTATTTATCTTTCTACTCTAAGCATTCATCTCTATGAGACTGGCAACTTCTCTAAGAATAAAACTGGCTCCTTTCTGGCGTCTCACATACCCAGCTAGAGCAGACAGGGAACATCTGGTTCATCTGCTTTGCTAGCTGTGTGTACTCCACTTTCACCCTATTTTCCATCTACCTAAAATTCACCCTGTGTTTTCAATTGATCTTCCTACTTATTTCCTCCCTGAAGGCTCAAATCTGCATCCAATGAAGTCAGTATGAATGTTATATGAGAAACTTCAAGCCTTTAGACTGTGATTTAACAAGGTACTTAAGCACATGCCTGGCTTAGCGCACAAGAACCTTCTCATTGAAAGCAGCAGAAAGATTGCTACTGGCCTAATTGGGAACAAGAGCAAGCTATGAACCATTAAGCAGCTGCTGAGCTCCACCGCAACAGTGACTATATTTCAGTGATGGGCTGGGTGTGAGCCCTGTAAACAGTTTACGGTGTGCCTGGGAACCTTAAGAATGAAAGCAGCTCCATACCAACTGCACCCAACCATGGAATTCACCAGTCTAGACAATATATCTGCTGGTCCACAGCCACCAAGAAGCTTGTAAAAAAGAAAATGGTATTTTCCAGAAGAAATTGGGAAATACATCTTTCCAAACTTGAGGATAATCAGTGAAGAGTATTTGTCAATTCACTCACAAAGTGGAAATTATTTTATGTGTCTCTCTGTCATCTTACAGAATGCGTGCACATTTGCATCCAGGATACTACACATATGTCTTCTATGATTAGGAATACTGTATCTGAATTTGCTCTGATCTTTGTCTTTTAATGTTCCAGAATGGAAACAACCACCAGCATTTGCAAAAACCAAATATTAAAAAACCCAAACAAAAACCCCAAGTGATTTGTTTTTAAAAGCCAGAAAATTAACAAAAGCAGATGAATTCATACACAGATACTGTTTTATCTATTCCCCCAGTGTAATATTTTGTACTCCTCAAGCAGGTGTTCAATATGTAGGTGAGTGTAATATAAATAAGTTGTGCAGTCTGTAGGCAGATGGCTACGACTTACATGAGATGCAAAATGGAAGATTCATTGTGTGATGATAGATAGGAGAAGATAATGCTCATTTTTGTAGGCTGGTGTGATCCTCCCACTGCCCTTTATACTTAGATCAATTTATGGCATATTTAAGGCTGTGAGATCCCCACCCCTCAATTTTCTTTATCTCTTGCCCACAATAAGACATCATAATCCATCACATTCCAGGGAAAACACCTAGTGCTTTAGGTCATGGTTCAGCAAAGGAATTGCATTGCATAGTTGTGATTGCATCACCTCCTACCTGCAGGCAAACATGAAGCCATGACAGCGCCTGGTTGTCCTCCAGCCCAGGAGGTCCCAAGAAACAGACTGTGACTCCATGCTGCAAACATGTGAGGTGATGTGAAGCTTACACCGGCTGCACAAGTCCCGTGCTGAGAATGAGCAAAAGGATGGCTCTCTGGATCAATTTAAGACAGGTTTAATGTGAATTTAATATGGCCTGTTGGTCATCTCAGTCTTACTCTGTGTCTCCACCTGTGCTAGGTTTGGGATTAGGTGATATGATTCAGAAATACTGTCAGACATTGCTGCTTTTTATCTCTAGTCCCCTAAAAAGTTGTAGTCTAAAACATTCATTCACCAGTTGTTGCCTCAGTCATTAAAGACCATTCATGCAATGTCCACAAAAATGGTGTTACAGCTCTGAGTGAGAGGCTGTTGAGCGTTCAGGGGCTCACACAAGAACCTAGATAGGCTATTTTCTTTAGAAGTTTATCACTCTTTGTGATCATTTATCTAAGAAGATCTGTGCACTATGTCTAGAAAGCAAACCTTCTTTAGCTGAAGTTGTAGATGAGGTCTGCGTGTCATGTATTTCAAATCAACATAGAAAAACAGCTGAAAAGAATTTCTAATCTAGACTTTTAACTCTAAACTTGCACCTTAAGACATTCAGCCCTGCCTAGCTATGTATCTTGGCACCATGACTGATGGCACCTATGCATACCTCTAGCCGCTATGAGGTACCTCTATGAGATGCTTCCCTGTTGATGCCTATGGTTACAATAATACCATGACAAGTGTATGAGTAGCCTGAAAAGTCAGTTCTCTTTAAGGGTTTCATATGAGACAAAGCTTGCAACACTAAAAGGTGTTGCAGAGGAAGCAATTTCAGAAGTATCGCAGTGCTGCTCAGGCAGGCTTATCGCAACGTGAAATGAAACTCTCCTTTAAAGGGTTACACTTCAGCACCAATAGACACAAATTGCTCATTGGTCCAAGAACATGTAGGAGGAAATTACTGAAGTGCTGCCCCTAGGTTGAAAGTCAAGAGCTAGAGAAGAACAGAAAGATCACTGGCCCCAAAAGTGTATATCACTTCTGCAGAATGGTTAGACCAAAGAAAGACATCTGCAAACACTCTGTTTCGTTATTGGGAGCAGCAGCAGTCATCAGCTGGGGGAGGCTGTGGCCTCAGTTTTAAAGCAGAGCATTGTCTGGTTTGGTCTTTTGCTTAAAACTGTGCATAAAATGTCAAGTGCTTTAGGGCTTAGAAAGTGTTCAGGGATGTTTGTCAAAAATTTGGACAGAAAGACATAATTTTTTTGCTTGCTTAACTTTAAAGGGCACACCTAATATTTGCTTACTGGGCAAAGAAAAGGATAATATTAAAAGGTTAATTGACTTTACTTTGCACCTTTCAATTCAGAAGGGATAGGATACCTGGTGTTATAGAAACTGTATTTGTATGTGGGAATGAGAAGGCAAGGGGCTATAAACTCAGGATAGTTTCAAGTGTCTGGGCAAAACACTAACAAAGTCATAGAGTGATGCAAACTCATCACAACTGATGAAAGGAACTGAGCAGCTGGGCCCCTCTGCTGCCTTAGGAGCACCAGGAGAAATCTTAGAGCATCCCCTGCAACCTCTCAATCACCTGAATAGCTTTGAGAAATGTGTTTGCTCATTTCCTCACTTTTCCCAACATACCATCTAGTTAATCCTTCCCGTAGCTCTTCATCCAGCCCTCTGCATTTCAAAAGGACCATAGTGGAGAGCAGTTGGGTATGTTGAATTGTGAGTGCTGAAAAACTGTTGCTTTTCTGGCTTGCCCTCAAATTCTCAGGCTGCCTCTGATCACTATTGTTCAAGTTTTGAGGCAGAATATTTTACTTCTGCAGTATGTCATATGTTCTTATTTTTAGCTTATTTGGCAATTCCTTAAGTGTTTGTTTCTAGTTCTACTAATTTCTTTACAACTGCATCTGTCGGGTTGGGGCTCAGTTCAGGAAAAACAATGACTGATTTTATTGTTCATGAATGCTCTAAGTGCATAGTTCTGCACAGATAACTGGACAGAAAGTCACAACTTCAAAATGCTACTGCTAGATGACTTAGGCTCTACCCCAAAAATAATGAGGCACTTACAACGCTGATTTTCTATGAAAATCTAGCGTATGCAGGAGACCTTTGACTTGAGCACTCAGGCTTGGAAACGGAACATAGGAGTATTTGGAATTCTACTTCTGGCTGGAATCCAGTAAATGCCATCTTGTAGCCCACTCATTGCAAGTGGTCCCATTAAACTGTGTTTACCTCACCATAAGTAGTGAACTGAGTTATGACCTCAGTAGGGACAAAGTAACAGAAACAGATGGAAGGGATGTTAAAAGAAGGAACCTTGTGATCGTATGTGACAGCTATCTCAGGGTTCTTTGTTTTTTTTCCTGTGTCATAATCCTGGTAAGCATTATTACTATTTCAAGTAACTAATAGAAGCTACGTTGGCTTAATATGCTCATATTGGCCCCTTTTTCCCTCGCTTATCACTTTGCTGAAGTGTAGCTACTTGGACTGAAATTCTTTAATCTGTTCCAATCTCTTCGCGGTTTTGTTTGTTTGTTTTGCTTTCCTTTTGGATTCTTTGCACCTGTGACACAGAGAAGATTTGTGAGGTATTAGGATGATGGTAACACTTTTTTCTTCATCCTAGCAGTGTTTTGCTGGGAAGTCGTTTTGATGAGAGGCTTTGGCCATTGCATGCCTTGAAGCAGGGTATTGAAATTTGGCAAAGAGTGGGCTTGGTATGTACTCTTTTGCTGCCTTTGTTAAAACATGGTCAAACCATGTGTGTCTGAAAAGAATTGCTTTCCACAAGCTGAGACATTGTTAAAGTCAGGGGGATCAGTTCCCTGTCTTGACAGAACATGCCCCATCCCAACAGCAAATGAGACACTCATTACCAGAGCTGCAAGCTGGAGTAATACTTCTTTAGAACTGGTCTTCCTCATGTCTTGCTCCCTGGAACTATGGTCCCAGTAGTCACGGAAAATTAGAAAAGATTGTCTCTTCTGTCAGTGTTCGCTCTGCCATGCCATAACTGGGAATGGGTCCAGCTGAACCAAGGGTATGAGTGGAGATAAGAACAAACTGTTCCGTACCTCTGTCAGAAGGAATAGATTAATCTCACTTAAGAAGTCTTAAATGTGAGAACACTGAAACTACACTGGAGATTCATCCAGAAATTGGTCCAGTTGCCAAAATCAGTGCTTACATTGGATCTGAAAACCTAAATGAATTTTTCCCGTTGTGTTGATTTTCCACCCTAATGCATGCCATAGTACTTTACAAACTACATAGAGGGAGGTGTGGCTGCACAAGTGAAAAGTGGCACCATTGTGCAACACACTTCACTGTTACTCTGTTGAGTGAAAGAGGAAAAGGGGCACTCACCTTCCAGAACTTCAGGGAGAACCTGGTTTGCAGCATTTTCTACTTTTAGCTGGATTTTTGCCAGCTCAACAAAGCTGATATCCTTTCTTCTGCAAATAAATGTCAAAGGATCTTTAATTAGCTAAAATGATCAGCAGTCAGGACCTTGATTTTTCACTTAATCTGAAAATAGCAGAGTACCCCTTAACACATTGCTGGAACATCGGCGCTGTACCAATGGAGAGGAAATAGTGCCAATTACTTAATCATACACTTCCTGCAGCTTCTTCTGCTTTTCAAGTTGAGCTCATCTCAACAGCTGGAGAAGAGCATTGTCATTTCTACTGTTTGTGGTAAGGGAATTGATGCTTTCTTTGGAAATTGTTTTGTGGGGCTGGTTCAGAGCTTTTGGATTTGTTCACTCTGATGTTAATACAGCAAACTCTAGTGGTCAGTATGGTACAGTGGAAAGGAATGAAAAAGGCAGTCCTAATCTATGCTATGATTAGTTACCATCCGCATGTGAAACTTGGCCTTCACCCTTTGTACTGTTCTTGCATACCACAGACTTCTGTTCTTAGCCCTTTAAACTCACACCTGCATCAACTCCTGATGTCAGGCAATAGTACAGCTAGTAAAGGCTGAGCAACATGTTTGCAGGAGTCTCTTTGAGGTATTCCAAAATCTCTATGAGGAGCTGTAGGACCACTGTATCAGCAACCTGTATGAGCATGCCTGCAGCAATGCTCCATTCCCACAATTCCCAAGATTAGGTGGGAAAGAAGGCTGTCTCCCATCTCCAGCCTTGCAGATCAGTTCACCCTCATTTAAGGTGCTAAGCCAAAGTTAGCAGAATTTAACGTCTTCACAGTGTGTTCTAACTTATGTCATCTTCAAATACTCATCAGTGTGTCCCAGTAGCAGTAAATGATAGGATGAGGACCCCTTAAAACAGCTAATTGTTGTGTCCTGCAGGAAAGATGTCTCAGTGTCAGTGAAGTCTGCAGAATGGATGCAGCAGGGATTAGAATGCTGTGGTGGAATTGGACACAATGGGAACATACTGCCAAGGGCCAACTTCATGGCTCTTCACAAAGACTTGTGACCCATTTTAGCAGAGTTTTGTTTGGTTTTGATTTTCACTGGCAGTACTAAAGTGAAAAAATAAAGAAGGCTCTAATGAGAGCCAAATATTCTGGTATAAATAAGTATAGTTCTGTCCAAGTCAACAGACTGAGATTGACCTAATTCAGGGCTAAACTTCTGCATAGATGTAAAATAGCTCTCTCGATACCTTCAAAATGTCTCTTCGAAGAAACAGCAATAGGATGTCATGTCACTGTTAACCAGAGTTTGAATGTGATGACACCACAACTGTCTTTCAGTCACACATGTTCCCAGGTTGGACACTGCAAGACCAGTTCCTTCAGGGGCTAAGGAGTGTTGCACTTGCCACCTATTTTGCTGTTACTGTTTAGCAGTTTGTCCCTGTTCTCACAAGCACTGAAGTGCAGGACTTTCCTGCACTTCCATGTGCTCCTGGCTTCCATCACAGATGCATCCACATGTTAAATTTTCTTAATGCTTCTGTTCCACCCTTGAAAAATTTCTTCCCATGGAAACCTGCTTGTACCAGGAAAGTTTTCCAAGGATGCCCTGAGGCCTCAAAGCACCACTTTGACTAAAAGAGGAAAATATTTTTATCCTCGGCCTACAGAGTGGGAAATAGAGGTTCTTAAATTACTTCCTCAGCATCATCATACAACTAGTCTTACAGTAAGAGTTCGAATGAGAGCCCAAATATTTTGTCTTCCAGCCCTGTATTTATTCCCATGTTTCTCTTTCTTTCAAGACATCTATGTTATAATGAAATTAACAGCAGATATGACTGAAGGAAGCAGTTCAGTTCAGGTTTTCTGGAACTTTAGAGAGAGAGAGAGAGCTTTCAAGCAAGAATCAAGTTTTTCTTTTTTTCTGCAGTAAGCCTCCATTTCCTGCTTTCTTTGAAAAACCGTACTACGAATTATCAACAAGAGGTCACGTATTCTAGCATTCAGCAGGCTCTGCCAAATCTGCGTGTGCTGCTTTTTAAAGTAACATCTTGCATGTTCCATTTCACACATGGCCTCTGGAGCTTGTAGGTCATGCACAAATACAATGGTGGTCTTTCATGACCACAGGAGTTTCTAAATCACTGTGTTTTATGCTCTCTCCATCTGTGTGACTTATTCTGGTCACATACCTTTGCAAAGAATGACCCTAGCATGCTCAAAATCTTGCAGCTCACACCGCTCTCCCCTCAAATGTGAAATTATTTGGTTCACAGCTCTTTGCAGGATCACATATAGTTCAGCTCCTGGGTTTACTAAGAAATAGACGGCTGACCCTAGGTCATATCAAGGGTCCATCTAGCCCAGTGGCCTCCCGCTAACAGCGCTCATGCAACGGTAACTGTTAAAGAAATTGAGTACAGGGAAAATAAACTTCGTATCTTCAACCTTCCAGCTTCTAGATCAAGTGAGTAATTATGTAATGTTCTGATGTGAGCTGCGTAGCATCCAGAACCACAGCTATGGTAAAGAAAGGTTATAAAGAAAGAATTTGGGGTAATTTTAAGCAATATAAACAACGTACTTTCAATTCCTACTATGTCAAAACTAGACACAGAAATGTGATTGGATTAGAGGAAAGGGGTTCAGGGCCCCTCCTTTGCAGGATGTTTCACGGCTACACAGGAACTATTAATTGGAAAATTAGAATAGCAAGAACTAGGAACAACTCTGTAGATTAATAGAAACTATATGTTTTTTATCCCATAATTATATATGCTTAAATCTAATGTATCCTCTTCCCCAGAAAAAGTAAATGAAGACCTGACAATTTTTTTTAAACTTTAAATTATTAATTTCAACAATGCAATTGAATAAGTACAGTGGTCTCTTGCTTTCAGGTTTGATGTCAAAAGACCTGAAAGCATTTTAAAATGCAAGTGAAAACAAGATTTACTTGGTACCTCAAATCACCAAGATTTTATCGCTTCTTATGACTTTTTCTGTAATATTTGTGCTACTTACACAGGAAAAGTTTGCATGGTGCTATTACAAATTCAAGTCCAGTTATCAGAGCACACTGTACATCCGCTATATGTGTGCAATAATGATAAACCCATGAAAATCTCATGTGGGATTTTTCAAGCTGTACGTATGTCCTTGGCTTTCCATATAGTACATGAGGTCCATGGTGGGGCTTTCATGCATTCACTCTAGCAAAGAGATTGTCCACAGCACAAGATTTCTACAAGGCCTCAAGTGAGATCAAAGAATATTCTTTGGGGAGAAAGACCATAAAATGTGTGTATTAAAGAGGTTCATGCCTGGAGAAACTCTTTTTGTTTGTTCGTTGTGTTGAATGTTTAACTGGTGCCTGGTCTTAAATCCAATAGCACAAACAGAGTAAATTTTTTTTCCCACATAATGTTATTGAAGATCTGGCCACTGGCTTCTTATGAGTCTATCAGGAGAAGGGGCTGTTGATCTAATAATCTGATTTCCTCGTAGTATTCAATTTCCTTTGCATCTTTCTTGATAAAAGCAAGTCTTTCAGAAAGGAAGCGTGGTTTTATTTAAAAACTTTGAGCTGAGAAGAAACCATTGCTTCCTTGTTAAGGTACTCTATTAGTTCAGCACCTCTACTATTCAAAAGTGCCCACTATCTATGTTCAGAATTTTTCACTATCAAGTTCTCTTACAGTGACTTTACAAAGCTTTATTTGGACCCAAGACTTCTCTTTGCAAGAAATACCTGGTTGGAATTGCATTCTTTCTCTAAATAGTTTCTTTATGTTCTTTATCAAACCAGTCTCTGCCATCACTGTCTTTCATCATAACAGAAATTGCTTCTGTAGCATCATATCTGTTCTTTCTGTAGGAAGAAGAGATAATGGTAAAGGCCTATCAATGTGTATTAAAATTGAGAGGCATTCTTCTTATTTCTTCCCTGACTTACTGACAATTGATTTGCTGAGTTTCTAAAGCTCCATCTGATTGCTACATTTAAAATAATCCATAATTGAAAAATTATACTTCATGGCTTGAGTGTTTAGTTCCACTCCTCCACGGGATGATTGGATTAGATGGTATGAACTGCAGTTTTCTCCCCTTTTTGTTTTGGAGAGAACAGTTCTCACTTTTCATCCTCAGTTGTTTTCTCTTATTCAAAAGGGATATGCAGCAGTCCTTGGATACAAATTGCCAGCATACACAGGTCCTCAGAGTCATCACAATGGTCAACGTTGAAGACGTATAGCCTAAGACCTACTGATGGCTTAATTCCAACTAAATGAGAACAAATTGCCAGCATACACAGGTCCTCAGAGTCATCACAATGGTCAACGTTGAAGACATATAGCCTAAGACCTACTGTTGGCTTAATTCCAACTAAATGAGAACAAGAAAACTTTAGAAGTTTAAACCAGAGGGCATAAGCATAATTTCTTTAATATACAACTCAATTTTGAATCAGTGGGATAAGGTCTTTGAGAGACAAAATTATAGAAAATCTTTTAATTTTAGATTTATTTTGTACGGTAGCTTCTTAGATAGATCAGAAGCTTCATTCCTTTTTAAATGTTCCTCCTTTTCTCTCACAAACAAAAGCTCAGGAAACAATTTTGAGTTCACAAATTGATCAAAGAATTTGTTTGATTTAAACGCGCCCACACAGTTAACCTGTAAGATACCAACCTGGTTACAATTTCACTGTAGCTTGTTTAGAGAACAGAAATTTAGTTTTGTGTCTGACTTCCAGTGAACTCCAGGTGAATATTTTACAGTTTAAAAGAATATTGATCATTTTTTGCCAACAGTGGAGCCTGAAAGATATTAATGTGTAACTATATACTGTACTGGCTCTTCACAACGTATCACCTTTATGAATGCCCAAATAGACTTGGTGTAGTCTTTAAAATCCCTGATATATGGTGTGGAATAATGACATGATGCTTTGTAATAACAAAATTGGTAATTTGAAACAGTTGATCAAATACGTATTTTTGTCTGTATATTTCTCTTTAATATTGTCTTCCCTTCATTCTACTTGAATTCATAGCTAGCAAGCAAGCACTGCGAGTCCTGAATGTCCCTTTGAGGCAGTGACCACCTCTCTAGAAAGCCTGTCCCAGTGTTTGACTACTCTCTCAGTAAAGAAATGCTTCCTAATGTCCAGTCTAAAGCTCCCTAACGCAGCTTTGAACCATTACCATGCATCCTACCACTGCATACCAGGGGGAAGAGCTTGTCATCTCTCTTTCTTTTTCTTCTTTGCTGTAAAGAGCAATGAGGTTGCCCCTCAGCCTCCTTTTCTCCAAATTAGACAAGCCCAGAGTCCTTAGCCCCTCCTTATAGGGCATGCCTTCCAGCCTTTCACCAGCTTACCCTCCTCTGGATTTTAAAATCTTTCCTAAATTGAATTCAGTATTCAAAGTAAAGCCACACCAGTACTGAATACAGCAGGATAATCACCTTTTCAGAGGTGTTTGCTCATGTTTTCCTTGGACTTTCTCTTGCTATTAAAGTGTTTTAAGAAGCCTTTGAAAAAGAAAATGGATAAAGAAGCGTTCACTGGCATGCCTTATCAGACTGTGAAACTTTTCTAAGGGAATCAATAGAAAATCCCTTTACTTTAGTAATTAAAACAATTGAAATGTCTCTGTGACTATAATTTCAAGGACAATCTTCACTGAATTACAGAGATTGTTTTAGTCTGTTTCCACAGCACACAGTGCAGTAAGATCTTAGTTCACAGTTTGTGTCCCTAAGTGACATGGCAGTAAAAATGTAACAATAATACTTATTTTTTATTCATATGAAGAATCCAAATAATTAAATAGCATCTTCTTTGCTCTTTACAGAAATACAGGCGCTATCAGATAAGTCCGTGACTTGTTCTTAGAAGTGGCTCAATCTTGAGATGTAACATCTTCATGCGTTGTAATCAGGATTCCTTTGTCACTGTCACTCAGCTTGCCCTTGGCTACAAGAAGCAGGGAATTAAATTAGATCTGTTGTTTTGTTTTGTTTTATTTGACTTTCTAAGAGCAGTAGCATCTCCATGTGGTCTGTGGGTTCAGAATCTTCATTTCCCCTTCTATGCAAGAATGTTTTTCAAATAAGCTGAAAGGGGTTTCCTTTTAAAAAAGCTCACCAGGATGAATCATCATGTAGAATCACTTTTGCCTGACCAGATCTTACATCTTGGTCAACAAACTGAAATTTCCTCAGCGTAGCCCTTCTCCATAGCTAAGCTAAAATTCAGAGCAAAAGAACAAAAGTTCAATCTACTTTCCTTGAAAAAGAAGTAGTCTGCTGCCAGCATCTCTGAAGCAGAGGCAAGCAAAGGCATTTGCTGGTCCAGCTATCTGCAATGCCTGGACATACTTTCACTTACTTTCACTGTCAGCTCAGAAGCTTCCTCCCTAGGGGCTCTTGGTCTCAATTCTTCTGATCCACTTGGTTTTTCTACTCCCTCTTCTTGCATTGGGGAATTTACCCCTTTATTTTTCCTTACTCTGTTGTGACTGATGGAGTTCTTCTTCTTTTTATGCAGCAGGGGTATTGTTAAAATTAACTTTGTAATGGTTCATGTAATATCTGGGACAATTTACAAATCATTTACTAAACGAAAGTAGAGTAGAGCTAACTTGATCTGGAATATGTCTGAATGCTGCTATTTCAGATGAATAAGTTTAGGGTGCTAGTTTGCTGGATTTAGGACATCTTGGAGAAATACCAGTGTCTTGCTTTTAGCTTAACAATGCTTTCTCTTCCGAAGAATTATCAAGTTCCTTTACCCTAAGTACAAATGGCTTCATTTTATTCTTCCTATGCATTTGGTGGAGATTTTAGATGGGAATTTTCTCACATCCATAGCAGTTTTTCCATTGCTGTTTTGCACATAACAGTGTTTTGATCTGAGAAAATAAAGATTTAGGAAGAGACATGGGAAGAACAAGACAGTATGACTATTAATTTCTTTTGTGTTAGGAAACTGTTCCTTGTTCTCAAGATCTTCCAAACAAGCAGAAAATCAATCCTTTTCCTAAATAAGAAAGGAGATGTAATAAAATCCAGATCTCCTCAATATAAATGATACTATTTCTTACAGAACAGCCATCGTGATCTTAAATGGGGAAAAAGGACCCCTACTGCAGGAAATGCCTGTTTGTCTTGGTCAGTTCAGACTCTTTAACAAAGATGCTCAAAGTCTGAACTGATGAGTTTCTTTGGCAGTGATTATCCCACAACAGCGTTTCATTAAGTGGCATCCAGGATTTCCTCTTTACTTCCACTCCAGGCTTCCTCACAAATCCCACAGATGCAGATATCTCTGGCAGCCTTTTTTTTTCCTCTGAAATTTCTAAGATTTTAAAGATTCTTTTTAGAAAAATAAATTTCCCTTTTATTGTGACTCAGACTTATTCAGTACAACCCAGGCTATGCAAACACACATAGAGTTTTAAATTAGCATTTATGAACAAGTTGGGTTTCTTTGGCTGTTTGCTGAGACTTGGCAGCTCAGTTCCTTGAGGAAAAAAAGAAAGAGAGATTCACATCTATTTATGGCTTGATTTTCAGACATGCTGAGTACCTCCTGTGGACTTTGAGAGCTGTTCCTCTGAAAACCAGGTCACCGATGTGATGCTAGAAGGAGACAGCACAAGGAAAAAGAAGGTTTCTGATTTCCAAACATAAGTGTTTATGCGATTTGGGTGAGAAAATAAAATTAATAAAGAAACCAGTTTTTAAAGGTCTTGTTTGGAGCTGGGACTGAACTCCTTATTTCAGACTGAATTTGTAACAGAGAAACTGTGCGCAGAAAAGCGCTGGTGGTCTCTTATTTTCTAGTATAAGCACAATACGTCTTGCTTCTCTCACCAGCTAAATTGCTAATAAATTACTAAAAGCTTTACTGTTAGCATATGCCTAGCGCTGGCTGGAGTGGTTGTTCTCCTTCTATATGCCTCAGCTGCTTGTCACTGTCTCCAGCCAGAGATTTCTGTTCTCTCTGCACATTACTGAGCCGCTGCTCAGTGTGAGCAATCACTGTTATTCAGTAAAAGTAGACCAGCTAATACATTGTAAAAAGTAGGTCTTAGACAAAAATGTAGTAGGCAGTGCACATGTGACCTATTCAGCTGTGGGACCTGAGCAGGGTGGTGCTCTTTACCAGAGGTAATCTCTTGCCTTATACAGTTTTGAAAGCCTATTTTTGACCCAGAATCTGTCTCTAAGACACCTGACATTAAAGCACAGTGGCACAGAGAGTAGTTGTTACAAATCCAAACTACTAGACACCTTAAAAGAAATACTTCTTTCCAAAACTTGTTTGGTTCCTAAACAAGGTTTACATTTAAGTTCCATCTATACTACATATAATCACATTACAACAATGCACTTGTCCATTTAATATTAAGCATTAGAAAAATATTGCATATACATCGTAGATCATTACTCCCTCACAAGCTACTAAAGCAGGGTAAAAGGTGAGGTTTCCAAAGCTAGTTAAGTTCAAAAAGTGAGAATTTCTTGACTTTCAAGGATATTATAGTTTTAGGTAAGCTGTTTTGTATAACAGACTTTCATTAAAAGAGAAAGAAAGACAAAACCAAAACTAGTTGTGGCTTGGGGCTACACAGCTTCTTTAGCTTTTTAGCAACTGGAAAATATTAATTAAAATGTGATGTTTTTCTAAATTTCCAATTTAATAAAGACATATTCCTGTAAAAGGAGCTCAGGGATTTCTCCGCTTCACTAACTCTGAGATGCTCTTCAGTGTCAATGGGAATCGAGCATTCAGAACCCTCCAGTAACTCTAAGTTCCACAGTAAATATTTAACTTCTGGGACTAGTTTTGTAGGTCAAATTCCCTTAAATGGAACTGGAGCAATTGCTATCAAGGACAAATATTTAACAAAATA
The DNA here is from genome assembly GCA_009867235.2 of Psittacus erithacus. Taxonomy (NCBI): domain Eukaryota; kingdom Metazoa; phylum Chordata; class Aves; order Psittaciformes; family Psittacidae; genus Psittacus; species Psittacus erithacus. Next base: position 20,385 of record WYDI02002296.1, read on the forward strand.
GAAGAGCGTAGTAAATTTGATAGTCTGAGTGTCCCTGCAGGACAGAATGAGGCTGGTTATTTCACTGCAAAGAGAATAAAATACCTTGTGATTTCTTATTTATTGATCAAAAAAAGTTGCCTGCAGAATCTACAAGCTTTGGGATTTGACATAAAAGCCAAGAGGATAAAACTCGATAAAACTGTTTCAGAGTCTCTGTCCTGCATCCTAGTCCTGCCAAGTGGGTTTGAAAACATAGATTCCATTAAATAAGGGATGAGAGGAGCAGCAACCATTACATTTGTCTCACTTACCGTATAGCATCTTCCATAGCATTTTTAATCTAGATTATCAAAAAGCAGTACAGAGATGTCCTGTGGAAGTCACTTGAAAAGCTGTTTAAACATTATGAGAACTAGAAAATCTAATCATGACAAAACAGGAGTGAGATAAAGTAAGATACTGTCACGTGGAAAGGAAATTTATATTGGAAGATAAATAACGCACCTGAAATGTTCAAAAGCATCAAATTTTAAAGCACAAATTCCAACAACTGCAATCTGAGCTGGATACATAGTCTATTTAAGCAGCTTTGAAAATACTGTTTAAGAAAAGAAAAGTTTCTATGGATACAGGAAACTCTTTAAAGATTATTGTTCATTTTTTTGCAAGAGCATCCACAGTATGATAGACTGGTCCCTGCCCAAAGAACTGTCTTATACCACACAGAGGGCTGTACAGAGATCAGAGAAGGGCAACAGCAGAAAGGATTTACTTTGCATGATACCTTACAGATGTAATTGTCTAAATAAGAAGCCAAATAAAAGTAATTGGGGAAAAATGACTAGTGTTTATGCTTAGAAAAACAGCAGTATCTTGATCTTTAATAAATCAGATCTTTAGCTACTGTTGCATTTTAAACCAAAAGTTACTTATATCTATTTATTGTCTGAAATGGTTTTGAGCCAAACTCTGCATTTCTTCTGGCGTTAGTAATTTCTTTCTGGGAAGACACTTGGCTGACTGAGTGACTGGTAAGAATGAATGCAAAACGCATATAATAACAGGCAAATTTCAGTGAGTCCAATGTGCTTAGGAGGGCTAGGTTCTCTTCCTGGTTTTACTCTGAGAGGCTATGTGATTTTGGACAGCTCAGTGCAGCTCCTAGTGCTTTGTTTCCCTTGAAGATGAAATTCCAGATGTTTTTCTTGAAATATTTCCAGACATACAACACCTGGTAATATTGGACTTTCAAGCAAAATCCTCTTTGTTGTCCATGTTATGGAGTTCTTAGCAAAACTCCAGACAAAGTCAAAACCAGCTCTCAGCCCAGTCAGTACCCTAAAAATAGAAAACTCTTCAATTCCACTTTATTTCTTAATATGAGGTAAATAATCATTCTTAGAAATGTTGTCCCCATATTGGATTTACAAATATGGCCAAATTAAGACCCCAATTCACACATGAAGATGGAAAAATGTCCTAAGAATATTGAAATACATGACCACATCTCAATGCTTTAAAGTCTTTGTCGAGGCCTTGAAAATGGCTACTGAAATTATTTTCTTTTTCCAAAAGTCCTAACACTTTGTCACACTTCGTCACACTTCTTGCGATCTTTTCTGCTCTTGAAATCATTTACTGTTGATGATATTTTTTATTAATCGGTGTTGAAAGGCCTCAAGAAAGGCCTTATGTCAGATGCAGAAGGCTGGATGTAAATATACGGAAGGGAGGATTTTCCTCCTTTTGGTATATATTTTTAATATCTTCCCACAGGTCCTGTCTGTGGCCTACTTGAACTTTTTTCCTTCTTCCTTCAAAAGAGTTGGTGTCTTACATCTTTATATCCTATTCATCCTTGTGACTGTCATGCAATCACCTATGTACTAAAGACAGTTTGCTCTGCTCATGATAACACTCAAAATCAGACCTTTATACATCTGCTCTTGAAAATTCAGATCTACCAAAATGTGTGCAAAAAATCAATCAATCCAAATGTGGTGTTATTCTTGTTTTCTTCAGCTGAGTCAGCTGTTTCATTCTCCTGTCCCTGCTCGTTTATTGGGGTTGGACTAGATGACCTTTAAAGGTCCCTTCCAACCTAAATTGTTCTATGATTCTTTAACACTCGGAGAGTAAAAACAAGTATGGTATTTTTCCATGCGTAATACCTGTGGTTTGTAGGCAAACCTGCAGCAAACCAGCCTGCCTCACCCTGAGCACGTGAAAGAAGGTGTCATACACCACAGTGTGGGAAATGCTTGTAGTATGATGAAACAGTTCCTTCTGAATGGTCTCAAATTCCCCACTAAGCTTGCTTCTTCCTTGGTAGAGAACAGATACCAGTCACTGCAAAAAGTGCTAATCATTATAGATGCTTCTACTTTATCTTTACACACTCTGGTCAAGAGTGAAATAGTTAATCTTGTTGCTATATGCACTAAGATTACAAGACTTCACTGTTAACACTTAAGGAAAACCAAGGAGACGGTTCCCATTTAAGTTATATCATTCTCTGAATACTCATGTGCCAATTATAATCTTTTCAGATCCAAGTTTACCCTCAAAAGATGCTGTGTTAATGCAGTACTGCTCTCCTAGCAAATCTAAATAACTAGAGAAGGTCTAGATATAGTTGTGACAAGAAAGTTGTGAGGTTTTCCTTTAAAAGAACAAGCAAACAAACCTTTTAAATGTTACAAGACATTAAAATAAGAACGAGAGAAAGAAAGGAAATCTATTAATCCTAAAATTAGAGCAGGGAGTTTTGAGGTTGGTTCAGCTCTTTTTTTCTAATTATAGATCCAAAATATGTGGTTTGATTTACTTTTCCACTAGAAGGCAACAAACAGACAACTTACTTTGTTTGCTTTCTTCTTGTTTCACAGTTTTTTTCAATGCAAACCCTTCCCCTGGATGGCTCCCGCAGTTTGAAATACTTATCTACAGGTGGTAAAATATTTGGTGCTTTAAGATAGAGTGATATTGTGTGCTATCTGCGCCCACATGTCTACGGCTTCTGAAAACCAGTCAGTCAGTAAGACAGGTCTGTTAGTACATCTTCAATCTCCTCACCCCCACAGCTGTCTACAAAAAAAAAAAAGGATGAACTGTCCTTTTTTAAGTGAGCAGTGATGTAATGGTGCTTGTTAATAAAGTCTCAGTGGTATCGTGATTGCAGGACTTTCCATTAGAGTCCCTTCGCTGGGTCTTCTCCAAGAAACAAATTTAAACACAATCACCTCATGTGCTGCAGTGGAAACAGCCCCAGAGTACCACTCTGGTGTTTCAAATCAGGCAAGCCTAGAAAATGAGGGAAATTATTCTGTGTGTTTTAATAGTGATTTCCTGCAGTCTTTTTCTATGCCTTTCACTGTCTTGCAAGAGTTTCTCATATATTTAAGAAAGTATTGGGTTGTTGGACAGGACAAGGAAAAAATGCACCAAAAATTTTGCAAAATAAAAGGAGAAAAAAGGTAGAAATAACAGGTTCTACAACACTAATCAGTTTTCTATTACTGCAGGCAATAAGAACTCATATAATCTCCTTCATAAACTGAACAAACTCCATCCTCAATCTGCTTTGATTACTTTGTACTTGTTTTTGAAAGCTGCTCAAGAACCTCATTACTGTGAATATTGGAAACATTATTGTTACTAACCTACAACTGTCCAAGGCCAGATTAGTTTTTGTCTCTGTCATTTCCAGCCGGTTTTCTGTGTTGTACTAAAACAGTCCATTTTGTTTCCTATAGTCCCCCTGTTTTTTCTCTTCAACCTCTGAAATGTTCCCATTCTCTTCTGTGCTGGTGATGTTCCCTGTCTTTGTCATCAGCAAGTTTTATTACTATCCTATTATTAGACTTTTGCCAAAGTGTCTAATAAAAATGCTAAGTAAAATGCAGTTTAAAACCTTTTCTAGAGGAACTCACTTCCCATTTAGAACAATCCATGGGTTTATTCTCTTTAACTGGCTCCTTAGTGTATTTATGATTAGCTTATTAATTTACATCTTTTCCAGTTTAATCTATGGATTCTCTTGTGACAGCATATAATGCTGAAAGCCAAATAGATTTAATTTACCACAGTTTCTTCATCTCAACTGGCTTCAAATATTTATTCTACAGCACTGCACATAGTTAAGATCAAACTAACTTTAAAATTATCCTCTTACACATTTGACATTTTTCTCACAAAATTGCTCTCAAGAAGAGAGCTTTAAAGGAGAAAAGTGGTGTTTGTCAGTGATGTCTGCAGCTGGTAATAGAAAGGAGAGAAAGCCTCATCCATAGTAAAAATAAGTCAGCTGGAATCTTTTCACAGGCTTAGGAATCTGCAGATCAGTCTTACATTAGTTTAGAAAATGACTGCTTCTTTTCAGATTTTATTATCAGCAAAGATTTTCGTGGCCCAGCTACTAAGACAGTCAAGGAACACATATTGCAGAGCTTTTTCACATATTTTTTAGTGACTAATTTGCCCATCATTAGTTCTAGCTAAAATTTTCAATATTAAGAACCATAATGTCAGTTACAGGATTTTTGTGGAATGAAGTGGGAAATGAAATGCAGAAAATAATTTTAAAGTCCTAGATGTTTTCAGCTGCTCTCAGGTGTGACTGTGAAGCCACAGGTGAAGAGCTGGCTTGGTACTTTTCATTGCAACTTATTCAGTTCTTTATGTTGAGCTTCAGGGTTTTTTATGTGAGGAAAGGGTCAAAAAAAGGGCTAAAGAGCAGAGTCCTCTATCAAAACACGATATATAGTCATAGGTTGCAACATTATTGATGGACATTTCAGTAATTATTTATCAACAAAGATCTGCACTTCATATCTTGCAAAACCAGGAACAGGAGTAAATCCAAAGTAACAGGAGAAAGCGTTGTCTTGATTAAGCCAGGTGAAATATTCTAGTTTTGACTGAACAGCATTCAATAGAAAAATGCTTTTTTCTGTTGGATTGTCAACACCCTCTAAAATCCTTTTTCTGTGTATCTGGATGCTCCCATACCAATGTATACATTGTTAGGTTATTTTTTTCTAAGATACGGGAAAGAAATCCTCTGAAAAAAATCAGCAAAGGAGTTATGAAAGATTTTTTGCCTTTATACTTTGGGACAAAGTATTTCTAAACTGCGCGGCCCCTGAGCTCAGTTACAGAAGTACAACTCACTGAAATAAAAAGAAATACTCTGCATAAGAAGTTTAGGAAAAGAATAATAGAAAGTTCACATGTCTGAAATCACATTTTACATTTGTTTACAGCAGGCAAAGCATGATTAATGTTTGGGTTTTCTGTGTGTTCTGCATGCTAGCTCTGCCGTCAGTTTTTTGCTGAATCGGTATATATATACCATACTGCTTATGAAAAGATGGAAATCATATATCTTATTTTCAAATTTCCTTGCCTGTAAGTCTTGTTAAAAAGGATTTTAAAAAAATAAATGAAAGAACAAAAACTTGAACTGGCAGTGAGCTGTCAGATTCTTAATGCAAATCAGTCAAAACTCTGCAGACTGATCACTTGAACTCAGATTTAAGAAACTCAGCCTGTTGCTGATTGAAGTTGACACATTTCTTTGAGTGATTGACTTCACAGACTTGAAAAGCCATATTGAAGAGATGCTGTAGTTCTGAATTCCACTTGTGGAAGTAGCTGAAACCCTTGAAGTTGTGCTGAAACCAATGCATGTGTTACTACTTCCTCATCTTCTGGATGTGAGCCCTACTGCACACAAATCCCTGCTTACTTTTTAGTCTATGTGACTTCAGGATCCTGACTGTATTGATCTGGCTGTCGCAGACAGTCTTTGGCATGCAGTCTTGTTCCTGAATACATCAAGCGCTACTGTGAGAACAGTAAGTGGTTTTTTTCAGTTCCACTGTTCCCATTGTTCCAGGAAACTCCCTCCTCTGGCAATTAGAAACTTGCAACCAGTTTCCAGACTTGAGTCACGCATGGTCAGTTTTCATGCATTCAGCCTTGTGCTGACATGTTTCCATAGCTTTAATAATCAATTTTCTCCATTAAATATACCCTGTTGCATTAAGAGGCAGCAATAGCATCCCTTCTTAACTTTAATTTTGGTATACTAAGCAAACCAAAACTTCTAGACTCCTTGTACAAGTGAAACTCTCTCTTCTGTTCATTATTGGTTTCTGTGAGCACGTATTTCATAAAAATTTGTGGATTTACACAGGCATCCAGGATTCCTGCCTCACTTAAACACACTGTGTATTAATTCTAACCAGGCTGGGTCCAAAAATCTCAGGTCTTTCCACAGGACATGTTGAACTCAGTATCTGCTTGGTCCAGATCTACTTGGTCCAGCACTTCCAGAAACATGACTTTTGGACATTGTACACCTGGAGGTGTCAGACTTACTGCTCAGGCATTAATCACATTCTTGTGCACATGTGCAGCAAGCCTGAATAGCTGCAAAACATTGAATTTAGTGCATACATATCTTTTCAGTGCATTATCTGGGAAATTTTGGGAGAAATAGTGCAATTCTCCCCCTCTCAGTAGTATCCTTTACCTGTTTCCAGTAGCATTCTTTACCTGTTTCTAACTAGAATGAGCAGAGGTGATGGAAACTGAACACATTAACTATATGAACTATGTTTTCAGCTTCTTAGCTAATACAATTTTGGTTTGCCTTTTATTTGGCCAAATTCAGGTGTGTTTTTGGAGGGCTCTGAAAGTGACTGATGTGTTCAGATCCCTCCTTCTGTACCAGATTCAACAGAAAGACGCACAGTTCTTAGCAAAAAATATTGTTATTAATAACTGGTGACCAGAGGAACTTCTGATATTCTCTTCTTTCACTACATTCTTGATTCAATTCCATATTTGTGTCACTAGCAAATTTCATTAACACCGGTTTGATCTTTTTTAAATGGTATCATTTGGTCTTGTCAAAACAGATCAATGTGCTACCTGAGCTGCTTTTGAGTTTATTTTTTTAATTGCCACTTTGTTCCAATGGGCCAGAATTCTCAAAAGATGAAAATTCAAGCTAATATCATGGTACATTAATAAGGAATGTACCAAAGAAATTGAAGTGAGAAAAGAAACACTTTTGAAGTGCTGAATTTGAGACTCAGTACATGAGAAAACAGGGTAGAGAGGTGGGTCACAAAGGATAAGACTCATGGCCAGAAACTCCTGTTCAAATGTGCGTACCTTTTGGTGACTCAATTACAAAAGTTTTGGGTTTAAAGGTTACTACTACTATGATTTCCTGCAAAAGAGCGCTACTGGTTGTAGGCAGAGTGTACTACTTCAGTAATGTCTCACTTCATCCAGCTAAACTGTGCTTAAATTACTGCAGCCTTAAGCACTCTTGAACCAGTTCAGTAAACGTGGTTCCAATATAAGCAAGGATTGGACAACAGTAAATCAGTGCCAGAGCTTGGAAAATAACCCAGAACTACTGACCCTCAAGTCTATGCACTAATTAATGCAAACATTTCCTCTCCCATCTAGAAAGTGGGGACGGCAAGGGATACAAAATGAAAGTGGAGGGTTTGTGTGTGATGTTTTACTAATCTGCATCTTGTAAACATTAGTTAGAATTGGACCTTTAGTATAAATTCCAGATTGCAGAGATCACTGTTCTCAGTCAGATACTTTTCTGATTCACTGGTATTTTGCTTTTCCTGGCTTTGTATTAAGGGAATTATGCCTCACTGAATTGTGTAACAAGGACTGGGAGCTGCTCCTTGGCTAAAGAAACGTTCACACAAAGATACTCAGCCCCAGTAAAGGTGCTTTAAGACTTCCAACTAACCAACAGCACTTTTCTCCTGCCTTCTTTTTTCTCCCTATTGGCTATGAATGGTCATTTATTGGCTCCAGTTCAGTCTCCTTGGCAGGAAGGGTTTTCTTGAGGATAACAGAACATAGGGTGTCTGAGCCTCTGTTGGGCTCTTTCATAACAGTCTAAATCAACACTCTTCAAACTGTTTTCATTTTGTAACTCCCTGAATATCTTCAAGTGGAGGTACAAGCCTCTGTGTAATTAATATAAGGCTTCCGAGAAGACAGAGAAGATGCCCGCCTCTGGAATTACAAGCTGAAAATAGCTGGCCAGGCCCAAAGTCTTACATGTGAACTCACATCAATCTAAAGCATTTTCAGTCCAAGATTTGAGAGAAATATTTCCAGTGATAACTTTTCACTTTTGTTTAAAAGCCTATCCTCCACTAATGGCATTTCCACTACATTAAACCTTTTGCTTTGTCAACTGCTTTATTACCACAGTGGTAAGTACAGAAATTTCCAGTGATACCAAGCCTTTCATTTATAAAAACACTCATCACCTGATATTTTTAATTTGTGGTAAGAAGAGTGGAAAGAGCAAGGTACAGTCCAAATTATGGTGGAGATGGAAGAGCCTTTCCTTTCTAAAATGATGCACCTGAATAAGAAAAACTAAGGGAATTTTCCTGTTTCCTGGGTATGACCAGCTGTCACACAAACAAGGCAGCCTGCAGCATCAGTTACTTACTACAAGCAAATCTTTTGTTTCCAGTAGAAGTATGCAACGATATTTCACTGTACAGTATTTTACACACATATCTCTGTCTTATATGGGTGAGTCAATTAGCCCTGTGTGTTTTTCTAACCTTTTCCCCCACCCAAACAGAAGATGAGTAACTTCTCTGTTCTTGGGGAAATAAGGTGGTGATGATATCTCTATCTCAGATAGGTCGCAGACTGGGAAAAAAGAAGACACTGTAGCCACAGGTGAGGAGGGAAGAGTTGTTTTCTTCTCAGGCTGAAGACTTTCTGGGACCTCACATGTTCTAAGGTGATAAAATAATTCAGAGAAGTTTCAGGTGCTCCTGAAAACTAGAGAAAAGTCCTACAAAACTAGATATGATCTTAAGGTCCTTTCCAATCATTCTATGAAAGCAAAACCCTGATGATGGATTATTGTGCAGACTGAATTATTTTCAAAAGATCACTGATTATTTTTGTTCTTATGCTTACACATCTCAAAAACTCATTTAAGTTACTGGGGATTTTTTTATAACTGTCAGGTACATTGCCATGTAAGATTACTAGTACAAAAGGAAGTTAAATTTGTCTCACTTTATACTGTTTTTTCTTTCTTTTCTTATGAAGTCAGAGGCTTGGTTTCCTTTCTGTAGAAAGTGACCTGAAAAGGTGTGGAAACTTGTTTTCTGCTTTATACATGACTTTACAAAAGAATACATCTACACTGTATCAAATATACACGATAGAGCTAGTTCTGAGATGTAGGTGATGTACAGTTCTGAAAATCATTCATTAAAAATATCAAAGTAATCAATACATCCAACAAAAGACATATACCAAAGCTCTCATATAGAATTATAGAATCATAGAATCAAATCGTACAATGTTTTGGGTTGGAAACGACAGCTTCTCTGGCCAACCTGCTCCAGTGCCTCACCACCCTCATAGTGAAGAATTTCTTTCTAATATCAAATCTAAATCCAACCTAAATATAGTCACAAAAAGCCCAGCTGGGGACATTGTTTAAGTTTTTCCATCTCTACAATGTTTGCAGTCTAATGAGTTTTTGAGACATCTATCTATTACATGAGTTCAGTCTGGTCTTGCTTTCAGAAGCAGCATGACGTTTTGTTTATCTGAGTACTGATGGTCAGAGAGGGAAACTGCCCTAATCCCAGCACAAGATGAACCATTACCTATTCCAACACCATTGCTTTTATAGATTCTCTTTGACTCCAGCTATTCTTTGTTTCCATGGACAGGGATTACTAACCAACCAACCCAGTCTCACAGAAAGCTAATTTTTCATCTCCCACAGCTAAAATAAGCACAGATCAGACCCTGGTAGAATGGCAGATCTGTGCTAAGGCTGCTTGTCCCCAGAAGACCATCTCGTTTTAAGCAGTGGATGTGTTCTTTACTATTGACTGAAGAGTGAAAGTGAAGTATAAGTGCTATAAATGATTCAAGCCGATGAAGTATTAGAATTACTCGCTCAGACAACCAAACCTGTGCTTCTCCTCCACCTTAAAGCCCAAATAAGGACTCAGTTGTAAAGACATTCTAAAGTCTTTCTAACAATAATTTAATGCTTCACAAAAAATAGTTTCAATTTTGGTCTTTTCTTAGTGCTCCTTGTCCCACAGCAGACGGATGTCAGTGGCTGTGGTAAAGAGTTCTCTTCCAGATCATGTAGATTGTTATTGCAAATAAAACCATATTCTTGTAAGCTCCTCTCTGCCTTGACTTATTTATAACCTCACAAAACCAGTTTATCCTCACAATGCCATGCAGTAGTGTATTTGGTTATGCTTTGGTGAGTTACATACTGAAGTAGAACAATATTATGCCATTTAATGATGGTAACTTTTCACGTGTACTTTTCTGTTGAAGACTTAGAGGAAATTGTCAGAAACCTTGGAGCATCCATTTCTCTCCTCTCACCCTTTTTCAAATGTAATATTTTTCCTTAAAGGACATTTTCCCTCAGTAAGTCCTTAGAAGTTTTTCCTTTCATCATCCAAACTCTGTTTCTCGCAAAAGATTTTTTCTTCATTCTAAAATTAGCGAAGCTTGCGAGTGGGACGAAGGGAATTTTTATTTGTCAGAAATAATTTGCTTGTGTTTTCTCCATGAATGACAGTGAATTGTTGAGGTTTGGGGTTGGAATTCAGGAGACATTTCTTCCCAGCGCCAGTTCCACTGTCAACATCACTTCACACTGAAGCTGATAGCCAAAGGGGATGGAACTTCTGATGCCTTTTCAGCCTACTCCACCAACAAAATTTCAGCCAATTCTTTCCTCTAACTTTCCAGCCACCTGTAACAACTCTAGCAGGCGCATTTTGTTTTGGTTTTTGCTGAACTCTGTCATGGAGTCTAAATATGTAGGTGAATTAGATAATCCTGAGCATGTACTCTGGTCGGTTGAGTTGTTCCTTATACTCTACTCATACACTGTATTGCAGTACAAAAACTGTTAAGCACTGATAAATGTCAAATGGCTTTTTATGTCAATCAGCCAGCTTTTTTTCAGTCCTTCAGCTTCTGTAAATTTGTGTTCTAACCACACCGAGTGGAGGAAACAGGTAACCTCTGTGTGTGTTAGGTTTTCCTGTTCTAAGCAGGTTTGAAACCGATTAGCTTGTAAAGCAATAAGACCACAATAGTAGAAGCCATAAACATGTTCAATTGGAAAGCAAGCACTATTTACGGATCGGTTCCAAGAATGTTTTCACTTTGTGTGACCTCAGTGTTGCACAACATCAAGTGAATTATATTTCCAGCAAATAACAGTTTTCCGCACTCATGTGTAACAAATATTAATTTCAGAACAAAAAAAACACCAGTACTAGCTCAAAACCTAAACAGAAGATGTCAAATAGTATCTAAGCATTCACTGATAAAATGCAGTGACTATCATAACCTTTTTTTGTTCAGTGCGATCCATTTCACTCTGATTAAAATTGTATTTACAAAAACGTGTGTTTTAAAGGAACTTCTACACATGGTCTCTCTCTGTAATAATGAGTTTTAACACAACTCTGAACCCAGAATCATGAAAAATGTTGATACTGGAGGCTGATACCAGGAAATGCTTCTCTGATTTCTGTATTATGACCAACACATCTGATTCAGAGCAAAACTGATTAATGATTTGTCATCACAACAACTTTCAATGAAATCTCCTGTGCTCCATTCCATTCCAAAAGTCTCATGTTCAGATCTGAAATCCAAGAAAATGTTATCACAGGCAGCTGCTCCTTAAAACATTCCTCTGTCATTAACTTCTGGTTCTTATGTGGCACCAGCAATGCTTTTTTTCCAACTGAGTTTCTTCTACTGTTACACATCAAGAGCCAAATACAAACAGAACCATTGAGATACTGAACAATCCCATCAGTGATATCCACTGCTGAAAGTAAAAAGGTTTTTTAAAAAAATGTTGGACTTTTTATCTTGATTTCTTTAAATTAACACTAATTTCTAGGAAAATTAAGTAATTATACAGTATTATGACTATGACAAGGATTTTGCATTTATTTTAATGTGGTCTATCCACTTTTAGTTTTGCAAATGCACAAAGTGTTCTATAAACAAGGGTTAGCGGACCCACTTAGCAAGAGCTTGTTTTGTGTGGATAAAATATATGCTGGGATTCAGGCTTGGAAGGATAAGAGGTTTGAAAGCTTTCAGTAAAAGATTGAAAGGAAAAGTGAAGACACTGTGATAAGATCTATACACATGATGCAGTTGCTGCTAACAGATTAACACTTCCCCTCCTGCAGATCTCACACACTTACACACAGAAGGAAGTGCTAATGTGTCTAAATACATGATTTTAATTAACTGCTCACAACATTGTGCAGGCCTCTGACAGGTTCCTAATGTCTGCAGCACATGCATGACCTCCTTAGCAACAGGAATTGCATCTGGGGCCAAATTCTGATAACCACGGGTTATATGTGCTTTGTAACCCTTGCAAGCACAGATGCTTCCCGTAGGTAAAAATACTTGTGGAAAGGGAAGCCTTGCATGTGCTACAAGCAGGAATATATAAGATATTGCTAAAGGCTTGTATTTGGCTTCTACTCATTATATGACCAAAAGAACTACTGCAAGAACTGAACAACTTCAGAGAAATTATTCTTTCTCTATGGCATGCATACAGCAGACAGCGACAGTGAAAGTCTTAATCTACTCCTTGGTTTTTGCTGCTCATAAGCCCCCAGTAAGTCCATGCCCTTAAATGCCATATCTAGTGTATGTATTGATCCTGTGCTATCATAGCTCCAAAGGAGCTGGAAAAGGCCTAATCAATTCTTCATCACTCATGTGAGCAATGACAACAAATGTCATGAATTACCTCAACATGGCATTGCACATTGACTTCTGTGTATCCTGTAGCTCTCTGGTAAATTCAACTTTTTCTAGCACAAGAACCCTGACATTTACATTTACTCCTGGTATAAGGTAGCTACGCTTGATAAGGTAGCCCCATGTACCCTGCAGTTTGTAGAGAAAATATGTCAAAATTGGTCCCCATGCTGTGATGTTTCATGCGTTGTTTGTATTCTTTCAAGTACTTATAAGGTTGGAGGAACTGAGATTTTTTCACTTTTTTCTTCCAGTGATTGTTGCCAAGGTAGCCAGAAGATTTAAGGACCTCAAACTGTTTTAGCAAAAAGAAGAAATGAGGGATAGGGATGTAATCCCTGCACTAGGGGAAGTGGTTATTTTAATGGTGTTAATGGAAACTCTTGGAGCTCTCATATTTCAATTGTTATGGCATAAAAAGAAAAAAAGTTTTGTTCAGACACAATGCTGGTAAAAAAATTGTATTTCTGAGTCTTATTGTAGCATGTCAAAAGCTTATATAGGCGCAATAAACTCCAGTGCTTTCTTTGCAGGTAGTTATTTTCAGTGTGCTCTTGGTGTCACCCAAAACGACTAAACAGAGGTACAGAATGGGTGTGAGAAAAACACATCAAGGCACATGTCTGACATGTTTCAGGTCACCTGGAGAAGATGCCATACTCAAGGTTCTATTACTGTCCAGGAGGCTTTTGAAAATAAGGTACCATTACATGCTTCCCACATTACACAACATGCTTCCCAAACTCAGTTCTGTCCTTGACCTACTTCTTTCACTGTTATATTCCAACTGTCTATCTAGTTAACACGTACAAGAGAGGTTGTGGTGCTGCAGTACAAATGCATGAATTATAGGCCTACTTCTGGTGGGAACAGGAGGTAGAAGACATCTCAGTCTCTGCCTGTGGGACTTGACAACTATTGCAGGCTGCTTGAAGTATGAAAGGACAGAGGCAGTTACTTGGAAGGAGAAATGAGCTGAAAAAAAGAAGCACTGATTTTCCTTTGCTGCTTGATACAGTTACTGTTTCAGACTTTGTACAAAGGCTCCGATAGCAGCCAGAGCATCTCTCTATGTATATACACATATATATATCTCTTTAAGTATGTGTGTGGGGGTGTGCATATAGGAAACAGTCTGCCTAAGACACCCTTTTTGTCTGTGAAAGGAAGTGTTTGAATTAGAAGGAGATTCTTCCAAGGGTAAAACATCAGGGACAAATTTATACATAGCAGTAGAAACTGCTCTCTGAACTTCACATAGGAAGGAGTCTGAGAAGCAGATTTTATAAACAAGCCCTTTTGGATCTCTGAAGAGAGGATTTGAAAAGTCAAACACATCCAGACCATGCCTATAAAAGTAAAAATTACACTGCCCAGAACCTTTTAAGCAACAGACTTATTTCAAACAACAGAATACTACGGCTGTTACTCTTTTTCTTTCTTTTTTTCTCTCTCCATGTAGATACATGTTGGCAAAACTAGCTCCTGACTAAAGATCCTGTTAATTTAAGGATTTTATCCATTACAGCTCTAAAATCCATGGCTGAAGTCTTCAGTGGGAGGATAACTCATTAATAGTTGTGCTGAGCAGTAAGACAGGCAAGTCAGATGCTCAGAAACAAAGTCACTTTCCCTTCGCTTAGCAAATGGAATTAACTGGATGGGGCAGCATCCTTTGCCTGTCACTTAAGGAACTGTTTGGATTACTCATCTTCTGTCAGTAGAATAAATGAAATTATTTCACCTGCAAGTGAATAATGAAAAGAATTATAACCAGGATGCTGGAAATAGAAAGTTATTGCAACCTGAACTGGATAAAGACTATGGACAACAAAAGAAAAAGGGTGCCAGAAGCATCTGCCCTTCTGTGAGGAGTGTGTAGGATCCTGTATGCCAGGAGCTGTTTGCAAAAGGACTGGAACGTTACTGGACCTGTTGATACGAGTGACAGCAACATGAAGCAGGGTGAGAAGGAAACAGTAGGGATGTCTGGCAGTAGCCAGTGAAATGACAAGATGACAAATATGAACAGCAGGTGCCAGGAGAGCTGTCATAGAAACCAGGTTTATGGTCAGCATCACAGCAAGGAGTTTTGGTTTATCTTTATTGCATAGGCCAGAGTTGTGAGTTTCACCTGCAATACAAAGAGTTTGACTTAATACTTTTGAGTTCAGTTTGCAAATGTTCATGTGTGAATGCCCTGGGAGTGTTTATGAGTCTCTGGGATTGTAGCTGGGCTCCCAGGCAGCTATTTTAAGTGTCTTAAGAAGTAGGCACTGACTACATTTTTGTGCTTTACCTCCAAATCACTTAAAACCAGATAAGCAACTCATTGTGTAAGCGTCCAATTAAGGGTTTAAAATAAAAGATTATACTTATACAGGAAGAACTCTTGTTAGGACTGACAAGCAGAGTAAGAACAGTTTCTGTGAGCAAAAAAGATTTGAGTCGTGTCTCTCTGCTATCATTGCATATAGCTGGCATTAATATCTCTACTCCCAGCCATGGCACAACTAGTGAGGACATTGCTGCTATTTTGACTTGTCTCTCAGGCTGCCACTGCCTCTGAAGACTGTGGAGTAGAAAGGGATAATTTCCAGAGGGGAAAGGCTGGTGCAAATTTCCCTTTGTTCTTTTGTTTCCAGGCGATTGGGTTGGGCATCATAAGAGACATAGGTAAATTCAAAACTGGTTGACAAAGATGCAGCTAATGTCTGTGGAGTCCCTGTGTTTTATTGATTCATGCCTACACTATGTGTCTTTGCTTATCCAAAGTCCTGGCCGTGTAATGGAGCAGGAGATGAGACATGAAATGCAACCCCTGATGAATCCCCAGGATTCATCATTCAAGCTATTCCCAGTCACTTTCAGAAAGGCTTCCTTTCACAGTCCCTCCAACCCAAACCACTCTGCTCTTCCTAGCACAGTGGGAGCTAGAGATGTCTGTAAGTAAACACAACTAGAATTGGAGTTGTTTCCTCGCAACTCTCAAATCAGATCCCTTTAACATACCACTAGTCAGCACTGAAACTTCTAGTGCACATCACCTTTTTATTCTGCAGAGCTTCTGGAGAATATATACATGACTTGACTGTTACTGTGTCCTAACAGCTTCACCAGTTAATCAGAGAAGTCATTATCAAACCAAACAAAAAGTTCACAGTTCTTCAGGTGGAAAATAACCACTTTTTTCCACTTCTTTTTCTTTTCCCAGTATTTCAAAGAAAAGAAAATTTTACAGTGTTCCAACAACTTCAGTAACTGATGCCTCTCCTCCAAAAGACAGCAAGGGTTAAGGATGCATGGCCTTGGCCACTTGTCAGATTTGGCACGCTACAGCCAACAGCTGGTGGAGGCAGTTAATTAGTCCTGCACCCTGCTCAAAGTTCAGTCTTTATTGGCAGGGAAAAGCAGGTTGCACCAGCCTGTTTCCCGCTTTCAATTAACAAAGGCCTGTGCCATCGGATTACCTTGGCGACAGGCCACGGCATCCATGTCATTTGCCTGCCTGAGCTTTGCCATGGCAACAGGAAAGCTAACCTTGCCAAAGCAGCATCTGGTCTATGGGTGGCAGATTACCTGCCAAACAGATTTACTAGCTGCAAAGTGCTGCTGACTGCCCCGAGAAAAGAGAGGAAGGGAGAAAATCTTGTGACAAAAAGATAGTTATCCATTTTAATTTTTCTCTCAAAGCAAAGGTTTCCAGAGGTCCAGCTGCTGATGTGTGGATAGAGCATGTCTTTATTCTTTCTGGGTATGAAAGCCATTAGACAAATTAAGCTTTATCTTAGCCACAAGGTCCTCTGGGCATTACAGAAGCACAAGTCTTTGTCAAGGACTAATTTCTATTATGCAGTAACCAGGCTGGTCTTGACAGAGCACTGCTGGTTTTTCATTTCATTTTATCACATCCATTTTGTTGTGTTGACACGAGAGATATGTGTGATCCAAAAACCATGGATCCAACTGCACATAAACTGCAGGGAAAATCAGATTTGAATGTCATCATCACATCTAGTTCCAATGGCTTATAAAACCAAAGGACAGGCAGTAGCAGATTCATAAGCCGTGTGAGACATTTCCAGTGGACTGTCTGTTCCCAGCAGAGACTGAAGACTCTGAATTCATAGAGGGCAGAGTGACAGCCTGTAGGCAATGCAGGGTTTCTACCAAATGACCCTTGAAAGCAAGCCATGTTTCCATAAAACCAGTGGCCAACACCCAGTGCTTCCTCTGTTTCCAAAGACAATTCCTTTCTCACTCTAACCCAATCGAGTCCTCTATGTTGAGAGCTGCTGTGACAAAGACATATTAATCAGATTCTCAAGAAGTATTTGAATGCAAAGGCAGTATGATTACCACTTTGCAAAAAGGAACAAAGTTCTTTTCCAGTCCCTCCTGCATGGTTAGTACACCTCTTAAACATGACATTACTCTGAAGCAACAAATGTCGACAAGGAGAATAACAATCATCTCTTTTTAGCTCTTCATACAAAACTAAACATCTTCTCATAAACTTTAATTTCTCACTCCAGGATGTCCTTATCCCAGTTTCTGGCTCCATGGCCTTTACACACTGAAGGAGGTAGTACAGTGAGTGGTAGTAGCTACAGATGGAACAAGCAGAGAGTGCAGCAGTGGAAAAATTTGCTTTAGGTTGGAAAGCAAAGTTGGTCACCAATGCTTTACACACTCAGCAAAAAGTGTCAAAAATGTTGATGTTTTAGATACCTTCCTTCCCTTAGGTTTAGGTTTCTAAGGGAAAAGGGGTACATTCAAAAGTGTGTGCA
Source organism: Psittacus erithacus (assembly GCA_009867235.2). NCBI lineage: Eukaryota > Metazoa > Chordata > Aves > Psittaciformes > Psittacidae > Psittacus > Psittacus erithacus. The sequence goes on from WYDI02002296.1 coordinate 38,039, forward strand.
CCCATGTGTTTCTCAGCGTCATGCAGAATTATACTTTGCTGAGAGAGCAAAATCAACAGCTAAATCCAGAGAAGCAAACTGGATAGCTAGGACATAACCTGAAAGACTCTTGGCAGAAGGATAGCCTCATAGATCAGAATATAAATAACTTGAGAGTTCATCTGTGGCATCTGCATTAACAATGATTGTAACAAAAAAATCGAAATAAAGCAAGCAGACAAAAAGAAATCTTTGGTCCTTTAGCCTTTTAAAACTCAGTATGTAGAAAGTGCATGAGGGACCTACATCACTTCACCACATCATTTTGTTACCCAAATGTTCATGCCTGTACACTGATCTACAGGTCAGAGTTGTAATTTGGTGCACTGCACCCTTCTCCAGCACTCACACAGTCATTACTGAATATCACCTCACACCTTTCAGTGTCTTTGCCTGAAACTAATGGGCCAATGTCAAGGTAGAAAAGGGATTCGTCCTAATTCATAGGGCACATGAAGGCACAGAGAACCAAACCTCCTCATATTCACAGAAGTTTCACCAGAGTGAGTACTGAGCCATGACCTCTTTCAGCTCTGCATCCTTACTATTTATTATACTTTCTTACACCCTTTCTGGTTCTGCATATAATGCACACATACTATTGCAGTAGAAATCAGTGACCTGAAGCCAAACCCTACAGCTATTCTCAAGGAGAAGTAAATTTCCTCTGGCTTGTATGTGACTAGCTGCTTCATGAAGTGATGAGCTTGGCAGAGGCTTCATCCTACATCACCACACAGATGTATCCCTTGATCAGACATCCTGAGATTTCCTTGCCCTGCCAGATTGAAGAAAAAACAAAGTCCTCCCAAATGAAGACTCCTGTAATTTTACATCGTTTGTGGTCAAAAGTCAGGGATCAGCCACACTGATGAAAAACTTTCTGACTCCAGCCTCTGGTATGTTCATGATTCCTTTCCAGATCCCAGACTTTTACAGCGTCAGGATTTCTGTACGAGAAAGGCATCTGAGCCTGGCTGAGCACATCTGGGTTTTTTCTTTCCTGTTTTCAGTAGCTAAATTCAGTAGTAAAAAAAAAAAAAAAAGAAAATAATAATTACCCCTGTCTTTTAGCTAATAGGCATTTACATTACAAACCAATAGCTGGAAAGTCACCAAAACACCTTGAGGGTACTACACCTGTCCCAGTGAGTTATCCAACTTTTGATCAAAGATAGATTGATTCTAGGAGCTGTAGGTGCCCCATGCAAGGTGTGATGCCTGGAAAACAAGTCTGGAAGTGCCAACACCCAAATACAACGTGCTTGTCCTTATTTTAGAATGAATATATTAATGTTAGTGCCTAAAGCAGAGCTATGTTCCTTCTGGATCACCCAGCTTCAGTGTCTAGTTCAAAACCTGTTGTGTTCAGTAAAAAGAGAGCCCAGTTGACTTCTGTGGCACTTGGCTTTGCCCTGGTAGACAAGCTCAATCTTTTACACATAAATTCTGTAAAATACTAATCAATAGGTTATCATTTGAGCTCTTTATTCAATGTCAGGGTGAAAAATAGCAGACATCTTTGTGTTTTCTAGATAAGTGTAGTGCATAATGGACAACTACATGACAGAGAGCTGCTCAATTTAGTCTTAAAGAGATAGATCTACCACAACAGAGTAAAATATATAGCACCTAGAATCTGCATCACTATATTTTGTTTGCCTCTTTCTGTGACCTACCTGTAGCCATAGAAGTTTTGCAACAAAATGAGAGAAGGAAGCACACAGGCTTCCAGTTTAATCAGTTCTGTGTGATCGGAAGTATGAGCACTGCATATGTGCTTAGGAGGAGTGGAACTGATCTGAAACTCTGTCACCTCAAATATACTACTGGGCCATCCTAGCAAAATCCTAATAAATCCTTCTGGCTTAATTGCTAAGCTCTCCAGGACATGCAGACATGGACAAAAGCAGCATGCTAAATGGCTTTCAGGATGTCAGGAAGTCTAAGAATCTGAAACCAAGTAACAGTTACTGCTGAAGTATTTTTGTTAGAGGCTTAGCTGTGTTATACTTTTTAAGAGGGGCTTTATTCTGGTGCGGAAATTATTTCATTATTTACAGGGTTGGAAATCACCGCACTGGAGTCAGTAGGAAGTCACAAGGGACTAATAAGGGGAGTGTTTTCACATGTGGGATTGACTCTTTCTCGAAGTCTGAGAACACTGTTTTACTTCAAATGATTGTATTGCCTCTTATGTGGTACTTGACTTGAAGCAATTTTCTTTTTCCTGTTGTTTCCAAATTCTGAGAAATGATTCAGCAACTCAATGAGTTGTCTCACATCAGGATCTCAGATTAGTAGACCTCCTCTATTACACAGGCTATTGTTTTCTGCCAAGAGCATGTCATAGACACCATCCCCACCACTGTTAATGTTTTAACCCAGAAGTAGGTCAAATTCAGATGGTATGTCAGTAAATGCTAATGTTTTAATTATCAGGATATTTTTAGAAGGTTCAGCATGTTATAGTGCCAGGAAGTGAAGTGGAGCAGAAAGTAAAATCCAATTGAGATGATTCACTCTTCTTGAGATAGGGAGATGAGTTATGCATCATTGACATTATTAATGAAAAGCAAATCATATCAGTTCTAGGTTTAAAAGCTGAAGGTCAACACAGAGAATCTGCCTTAGAAACAAGCACTTTTGGTTTACTTATGTCATGTTTTCTGAATCCCAACATCGTCAAGTAACAGAAGTTTTCAGTCAGTCCTTTAGTGCTATTGGTTCTATGTCCTCCTTCATCCCATTAACAGGACAATGAAAATCCTGGTTCCTTTGACCTTCAGGAAGTTCTCAAGAGCGTTTTCTTTGTGACTGAGCTTGTATGAGCAGAACAGCTTGAATTTTCCAGGGCAAGTGCTCATTCCAGGTAATAAGTAAAGTGATGCAAATGAGTATCAGCTCCCACAACCCATAACTCAGACTTTTCTTGTGCATTACAAAATCTAAACAAGATCATCTGGAGACTGAAAGTAGGCAGCAATTACTTATGTTATTGTTGCCAAGATATTTGATACAACAACATGTAGATGTCTTTGAAAGTCTGAAGCTATAGCCCTAGATTTATTGGTTATCAGCTGCAACTGCTGACTATGGTTATTTCTACGTAATGTACGTGAGTCCAGTTCTAGGCTTTGCTACATATTTCCTGTTTGTGATCTTGAGCAAATCATCTGCATTCTCTATCCTCTGTGTGTAGCATAAGAAAATACCTCTCTTTTAGTTTGATTTTATGTGCATTATTTGGCTATAATTTTTTTTTCCTGTTTGACCCTCCTCACTACAGTTCCAAAAAAATACAACTTCTTTTCTGTTAAGGGGAAAAAAAGAAAAGGATTCTTTGCCCTTGTCTCAGTGTACTACCTGTGAATCTAAACAAAGCACAGCCATTGCTGATTTTTTCAACATAAAGAGCAACCTCCATTCAAATGAATTCTTTATGCAGTTATCAAGCAAGAAGTGAAATGGGGGCCAAAATAAACCAAATACAATGCAAACAGGAGAACAGACTGCAATGAATAATCCAGCCATCTGAAGTTTCCTGCCCTCTGCATCCATCCAGTCGCTGGGATAGTTTCAGAGTTTTGCTTAGGCTGGAAAAATGCTCATCTTGCAGTTGCAAGCATATCGTGTTGGATTTCAGTTTTATTTTTAGTCAAGTGGATTTGCTGTCTCTTGTCAGCTTATTGTGCTCTGTTAGCAGGGACATCTGAACAGAGCAGAGTTTTGTTGGAGCTCCAGTGGGCTGTTGCATATAAAATCAAAGTTCCCTTGCTTACTTCATGTTCTCATTCATTCATTCAGTGTCTCAGAGCCTGCCAGCTCTGTGGGCATGCAGCCAGTTTTACATTTACTACTGGGTTTTGTGCTGGCTGCCAGTCATAAAGGATGGTGATAAATGGATTCAGCAGCACCTATTAGGATTAACTGAAGGCTTAAATTCACTTTGAACCCTCTTACTGCCAAAATTAATTATACTGAAATTAATTATGCTACGTTATCCACTGAAAAAAACAGGCCAAGGTGAAGAAAATACCCACCTTAATGTTTACTGCAACCTGGAGCTGAAATAACCAGTGGAATCTATAGAACACAGAACCCATCATGCTTACTAGACTCATAAGCATAAAAAAAAAGCTCTTCACACTGCCTGCTTTCAGTTGTCTTGGAGATGTCCTGCACATTGGCTTCAGGAATTCAGGTCAATCAGAACAGCACCTGTATGATGATCTGTTAATAAAAAATTTAGTGACCTGATTGTTTTGCAAACCAAAGAGGTCTTGTTCAGCTGACCTATTGATTGCAGTAATTCAATTCAGCCTTGTGTTAGCGTACAGCTGCTGAAATACAGTGTAATACCGCACGGAAGCCTTGAAAATCTTTGCTATCAAAGTACAGGTTGTCAGATAACTGACACAGTAGAACCCACTATGGTGGCACAGAGACGATGAATAACCTCAGTTTAATCCTGCTAGGTCCATACAATAGTATACCATGCACTTAAGAGCACTACTCTCTTGAATAACATTTGCAGAACCTGGCCTGGGCTAGACAAAGGAATGCAGATTTAATACTGATTAAGTGACAACAAAATCATGAGAGTCACAATGTTCCAGTAAAAGACCTGACTCCTTCCTTATGTATTCCTTCCTTATGCCCTCTTCTGTATTCTGATAGGGCGTGAAGCCCATTAACAACACCTAAGCAATCCAATTTCCTTGCTCAGAAAGCTTATATCTAAAGAGAAGAGCATCATTTAAAAGATGGAGGAAAGAGTGAAATAAAAGTAGAAACAAAGCAGGTTCTTAGAAATGTTACTTAAAAGTGAATGAAATATCACTTTTCTCTGCTTCTCCTCAGTCTAATCCAGGCAAGGAAATAATGTGTTTTGAATACTTCAGGGAAGAACCTGATTAATTTATCCTTTCCACAGGCTCATCTGTAGTACATACTATAATAGAACATCAGTTCTGAAGACTCTACTGTATTTCTGAGCTATCTCACTTCATTCATTTCAGATTGAAGGCTGCTTTCTTCATTCCTGTTCAATTTACAAACTATTCCATGTCTTCTTGCTCCTGTCTGCTTGCCTTAGCTTGCAGACAAAATTTTGCTTGTTACTCCTGCAGAAAAACATGATCTTTGGTAAACAATTAGACGCATTCCCCATTTGAAAAGTAAATTGTACTGCTTTGCCTGCTAGTTGTGTGTTGTTCAGAAAGTCGTTGCAGAGCTTTAGAATTGCCCATAAAATCAAACATTTTTATTCCTTTTTTTTTTTCTTTTTTTTTTTTTCTGAAAACCAGCATATTTGTGAGATTCTGTTAGCAAAGTTTGCATTGCAAAACACAGCTCTCAGATCTGGAACAATCACCTGCTAAATAAGAGCTGTATTTTAGGATAAGATTCCACTGATTTCCTTTTTGTTCCCCAGTGTTTCAATTAATAGGCCATTTGTTTCAATTATCATACATGAATATCATCTAGCACACTGGAGTTTTATTCTTAGAATCCCATAGTCTTGAATGTAATTCTAGGAGGTCCGATTTCTGCAAACCCCCAAGTTTCAAGCAAGGCAAAAGGGGTCAACCCATAAATCTGCTGCAAGTTGACAAAATTCGGAATAAAGAAACACTCTGCAATATTAGGCAGGGTATAATGGAACATTTTGGCTGAAAGCAAAGTGATTAACGACGTAAGAAACTATTATGCCTGATGCTCAGTTATAAACAAAATAAACATGGCAAAATATGACCGCAATATTTTGAGTCAAAACCTCATAGAGATTTACCATTTGCTCTTACATCTTCCTCTATGCTGATAGTGTATTGTTAGCAAAGTATTATCCATGTGTTTTCCACCACTGTTTAATTGCATGGAAGGCAGTTAAGCAGATCAAAGAGCTCTATTAACAACAGATAACTGCAGAGCAAATATGATTAAAAGTAATTACAGAAGGAAATAATCTGTTAATTCTTAATGGTTCTGAGGACTCAGAGAAGAGTTCTCAAAATGATTCTCATCATTGGAGATCAGGGTGTTACTGCAGTGAGCTGATATGATATTTGGATTTAAAGTGTGAGCTATTTTGCTATGCATGTTTTCTCTTATGCCTTTTCCTAGACTTCATGCTCACTTGTGACATGATTCAGATTTGGAGAAATCCTTATCACAAACCTTTTTTAATTCATTTGGCACCCGGCAAAATTTCCCAGACTTTGTTCATTTCTAACCAGGACTTTATCTTCCAAACAGCCTCTGGAAATAAACTTCTGTCATTTTCCTCACCTTTCCTTTTCCCACACATGCCTTCTATCTTATCAAGTAGACCTAGAGATGATTTTTCACTCTTTTCACTCATTCCCCTTCTCACTCCACCCTAAAACGTCCTCCCTTTCCCACCTTTTCATTTCAGACATCCTACCGAAGCTGCCCCTAATAAGCCTTCACTTTCTGTCTTCAGACAACTGAGCAGCTAATTTAGAATTAAAAGGAGATGGGAATATGTTTATCTATAATGTGAGGGAGTTTGGAAGTCTTCCAGAGAACAGAACCTTCTAAATGTACGTCTTCTGTGTCTGTCTACTCCCTTCCCAGACTTTTCTTCTTTTTTGCTGTTCCCTATCTCCAATGGCACCAAAGTGAACATGGCCCTAATGTCTTCAAGTACTTAAATACAAGCACTTTTACAAATTGTTGTTTGAAATTGCACAGCCTTTAATAGTGGCTGAAGCTTCACCGTATCACATTGCTGCTGACACTAAGGATCACAACTGGAACCAAGCCAAAATCTCACTGAACCTCCTATGGTCTGAAATATGCACCAAAAAGACCCTACCCGTTTCCTCTGAATTTATCTAATCCTTGCTACCCAACCTCTTCTGCTTTTTTTCTCTATTCTTCAGATGCTGCTCAAAAAGTTCATTTCCAACTATTCTTGAATCACCAAAGTCTTTCTTCTCCAAGCTTGAGATCTTGCCTCTGCTAAAGCCAACAGACTCCTATTCCAGCTCTAGCACTGTCTTTATCAAGCCTAGTGTCAGAAGGCTAAAAATAACAGAGGGGGGCCTGATTCCTAAATTTGCATTAGTACTCTGTAAATTACCTCTTTTTTTTTTTTTCAGAATTGTTTATGTGACCAACAAGCCCAGCTCCGTTTATGGAACTGATATCTCTGGAAAAAAAACATGGCTAATTATGATGCTTACCTAGAAACAAATGATTAGAAACGTGCTGTGTTGAAAAGGCAGTATAAAATCAGAACAATCCATGTCATGCTTAAGCACATTCATCTAAGTAGGAGCATAAATAACTACGGAGGGAGTAACTGGTCCAGCATGAATTACCATCTTCTCATGACATATTGTTGAATGCTGTGTATCTAGTACTTATGTCCATGTCAATGAAGAAACCCTGGACCTTTGCTCTTCCTTCTTAAGGAAAACTCAAAATACTACTCTTTGATTAAGTTCTCAGATTTGTTATAAGATTTTCCTTGAAAGGGATTTACTGGCTTTAAAAAAATCATGTTTGAATTCGACAGAGATCACAGTGTTCTGTCTCTGTTCTTATTTTCTGAGATGTCCAGCTTTGGTTACATTATCTGATCTTTGCAGTCAGAGCTTTCTCCCTCTTATAGTAACACTTAGCTGGTATTGCCCTCTCTATTTCAAAGGTGGACAACAAGATAATATATATATACACTTCTCATAGTCACAAACAAACAAGACATACTGCTGAGACAATGCTATCTCTGATGCTCACCCCAGTCTACTCGTAGCTACGACATCCTCGCTGCCTTTTAGCTGTACTACCCCTATCACAGCATCTGCTTAAAGACCCAAGACTGCAGGTTGCCATTTCTAAAAAGGTGTGGGGATAACAAGTTTCCAGGTCAGGACAATTACCATTACATACAATTAACTTATCTGTAATTTTGTCAAGTGCACTCTGTGCCTTCAGAGCTCTTGATCGACATGGTGCTCTGGGAGGAAGTTTCTCTCTCAGAAAGTCACCAGCTTTGCTTGAGGTAGGCTGGGCTGTGGAGGAAAGTGTACTTTACAGTGGTAGGTGAGGTTCTTTATTAGGAGCTAATGAACTTGTGCAAACAAAATTACCTGTGTAGCTGGGTGAGGAACGGCTGCCCATTGCTCATTTGGGGCATGTTTACCAGGCAGTTTCAAGCTTTGAATCAGGCCATTAACTTGATTGATTGTGTCACAGAGTACCTAAAGTCAAAGCCTTTTTCCTCATATAACCAAATGAAAGAGGGAGATGTTTCCAGAGGGCATTTCTAAGCTCTCGCTTTGGTTACCTGTAGCTAAGCAGGCTGAATCTTTCCTCTCCCGGCCATACTGATTCTGCAAAGTTTTGTGAAAGTCTCTGTAGAGCCAGCTGAAAATGGGCAGGAAGAACTTCAGCTGCCTGATAAGGGGAAAGACATACTTGCCTGCCCAAGCATCTTGCAGAGGAGTGTCCTGCTCCACTGTGGTGTTCATAGTACCTAAGTGGTTCCCATTACTGCAAAGCATAATTGCAGAATCATGTTGTTGCTGAGGTGGGAAGGGGTCTCTTGAGGTCATCTACTAAAAGTCCCTGGCTTAAGCAGGATCAGCTCACTTCCATTTTCTGACTGATTACCAAGCTAGTACTAGTGCCTTTTGACTGAATCTAGCAGCACTAAACACACAATCATGCACTTGCAAGATCAGGTTCTTTAAAGACTGTGTGCTGTGTCCCAGGCAGTTTGTGGTCATTTTTAGGGAAGGGGATGAAGCTGGGGAAGTGGAGGGAGTGGAGCAGGAAGGAGAGGAAGGGGAAATTGAGAAGTGTAACTACATATTTGACTCCTATTTTGTATTTAAATTAACAAGCAGGTAAGCTTTTGCACTAAAGTTACTACAGATACTTGTCACTGCTTAACTCCCTACTTCAGCTTTCCACTGAGAGACTGAAATTACTTTCCAGGATGTTTTTAAGGTAGTTACTCTTTAAAGTTCAGGAAAGGTAGATTGCTACATGATGCTGGTTAGTCTGTGGCTTTCTTTCCTACTTTTACTCCAAAAAGGTGAATACTGTTGCTTTTGCTTATACTTTTAATATTTTTATCCAGAATACAACGTGGTCTCACACTCACTATGCCATGCAGCTTGAGCAAGGAAAATGGAACACTCCTTTATTTGATCCACTTAGCCTGTACTTGTGTGAAAAGCTGTGAAGTGTGGGTGCTGAGAGACAGGAGACCTTTTTTACTAAAGTATTTTTGTATTTTTTTAAATAAAAGCTTTTATTCTTGCTTAATTTGAACTAAGTGGAAGTTAATAGATCAAGCAAGCCTAAAGGATGCTATTGTTAAATAAAATACATAAAGCTCGAAGTTACTAACTGTTTTTATAGCACATGTTATGACTGAAAGAAATAATGGGTCCTTTCAGCTAATTCCATAACCTTTATTTTAGGAAACATGAATAAGATTCTTGATTAAAAAATAATGTTTAGCTTCCAACAAATTTCCTTCATGCCACTGGGAGCTGATAGGTGCTTAGAATGTAGAATGAACAGGTGATTTATTCAGGTCCCTGAAACCATAATCCTGCAAAGATTTATGTTTTTAAAATCAGGTTTAAGACTTCATTGTGTATTGCAGAGCCCAGTTTTTAAGTTCATGTTTTCAGCATGTTGGTGTTTTGATTAACCAATTGGCTTAACTTTCCTTTACTACATTTGATGCATGTAAGATAGTCCATGATAAATAGCTGCAATTTTATTAGCTGAATAGTTGGGAGGACATGACTGATAAGTAAGATGCCACATAAATCAGTGGCAAAAATGACCGACTTTGAAGGCCAAACATAGCAAAGCCTTAAATCTCTCCATCTTCTATGGATTTATTTATAAATCAATACACAAATCAAAGCTTGGAAGTTAAATTCAAGAGTAATTAACTTTAGATCAAACTGTCTTGATACACTGTAAAATAGACAGAACTTTGCGAACATAATTAACCCGTATATTCTTTTGTATTGTACCACAGTATGGACCAGTTTAAAACCAAGTCTGCTTGTGTGAAAAAACAGACGTGTTGCTATCATTTATATCAGAGTGGTGAAGTAACTCAGCAATCCAGTAACTGGATAATGAACGTAGACACATCAATGTATTTCTAAAATATTAAAGGGGAATATTGTCTATTTTCCTACTGGAAAACTTTCCTTGCAATTCCATATGTGCGTTTTCCTGAACACCACTAACAAAGCAGGAATTCTTGCTACAGAGATGATCTCTTCTGAGGCTGTTTTCTTGCTTGTTGTTGATCTCTTTCCTTTACAATCCCCACTTTAAAAAAGAAAATCAATGTCTATCTGAATGCCTAAGCTATGCATTTGAAAGTTATTTTCCCTCCTCTGTAAAGCTGGGTGGTTTTTTTAAAGTGGGATATAACAGCAAAATGGAAACTTACATTCCAGCTTCTGGCTGCCTTAGCGGCAAAGTAAAATGGGTTAAATCAAATCTCATCAGATATAATTAATGTCCTTGAAAGGTAAAAAAGTACTGTTGTCAGTCAGTAGATAAAGCATGCACAAAGCTAACTTTCCAGGTATTGTGGGTACCCAGAACTTCAAAAGAAGTGTGATGAGTATCTTTGAATGTCTGCCTATTTGCACTTTTCCTAACATCACACACAAAAGATTGGGCAAAAGCAGAGATCCTGAATGCTGTGCCTACATTTCATCTTTTAGATTTTTCCTGCTGTTGTTAAGCCATATTCCATCTCCAGGGTTGGAAATGAAAAGTCTTAATTTCACATTCTACTAGTACTTCAAAATTAATTTTGAGCATTTGGGCTCAGCAGCTCTTAAATAAAATGCTTCCTGCTGGTTGTTTAATGTTGTTTACTTAAAAACACAAAACCAACCCAAACCCCAACAGAACCCAACTCCAACATTTTAAATGATTGGATGTTTACTGACAAAGGTCTTAACCTGCTTAGGAAGAAAATACACAAAGAGCAGTTCTATGCTTACAATACTTGATAGAAGCAAGTTGAGTTACTGTGAGTATCCCTCAGCCCTTTCTTATGTAAATGGAAAATATGAAAAAAGAAAATATGTTAAATTTGTATTCTCCACAATCTGCTTATTACCATTTTCTTTGTACATGTAGGAGAACATCACTTTTTCTTCTTCCGTTGCTCTTGCCTCCTGCCAAGCATGAAGAGATGTCTGATTCCTTTTATGTCAACTCTAGAGTTAAAGGAGAAAAGCAGTCTAGGGGTTTAAGTTGCAAATGTAAATCACTCAATGGTGTATAAGTACACCAAGACAGAGGCCATCAAATGCAGCAGATAGAGAAATGCAATAGTTGGACTGGTATTTCTGCCAAGTTCCGAAGAATTAACTCTACATAAAGAGATGATTGAGACTGGGACTCATGGGAGAAAACATGCTTTTCAGCTAATCACACAATTTCCTGTCTAAGGATGAGAGGTTTTGTTCTGAGGCATACTTTAATGAAACTTAACAAGTCAAGGTATCTCCCCAAAGCTGAACATTTGTTCACACACCAGAACTTGAAAGAACAATAGCAAAGCCTGCCATAAAGCACATATGGATTTGGGATAGGCATCCTGGGTAGCAAATTTGTAATTAACAAATTTCTGTGATTCAAGTGAAAGATGAAGTAGACAGAAGGGCTGCTTAACAACAGTTTCATGACATCTGTATTTGCTGTGTTTCCTCATTTGTACTTTTTGAGATATTTACAATACTGACAGTTAACAGGCAGTCTCCATAGATTCCAGTGAACAGTGGGAGTTTCTGAGAGGACTAGGAATTTTAAGTTGAAATAGTCACAGTTATTCTTCAATAACATCTCATTTTCCAGAGAAGTAAATGAATTTAAAAAGATTCACAAACATCTCTGAGTCATAAAGAACTCTTTTTTCCCTGCTGCATCTTTCCAGCACTTGGATATAAGAATTTGCATTCTCAGGGAGGCAATGAGTACGTTTTATGTATCAGAAAAACAGCATGGTTCTTAATCAAAGTTGGAGACCTGTTTACCCTATGCTGAAGAAAAGGGAGGAATTCTGTAGTAGTTCCCAACCTTAAAATTAATTGCACTGAAGGAAATATCTCTGAGACAACAAAGTGGTAGGATAAAATGCAGAAAAAAAGTGGAATGATGGCATTACACAATAGATGGAGGAGGAAAAACAAGAAACATGTTAGTATTCAATAGAGAAGCCACAGTCAGAGCATGCTTTCCCCATGAGTTAACCCAACTTCTGAATAAAGTGGCCAGTTAAATAAGAACATTCTGAAGATTGTCTGGCAAAACATGCTATTGATCAGGCGGATGGAATTGATCTCGTGGGACTGAGTTCACATCCTGGTAGTATAGGACTGACATCACTAGAGTGAAAAATAAATATATTCACCACATGTTTTTCAATGACTCAGGATATAAGATAGTTTTGTGACAATCATATAGGCTTTACTACAGCACTGCAAATGGTAATCTACAGATACATGAAACGTAATGAGAATTACCCTCTTGGAGCACTACTCAATAATTCTTTCTTGGGTTCACAGATGTTACAGCATAGTAAATTACATCATCCAGCTTTGTATGATAAACCTTAGCCCACTGTAGAAGCCTCAAATATCTACTGAAGGTCATATTTTAAAAAGCTTGAAATAGTATTGGGTATCTTTATTACTAAGGGAAAACAAATATGAGATGGGCATTGAGACATAAAATGACTTGGGTCCAATGAACGCAAGCAATATCTCGTTCAATAATCCACTGCATGAACGATTGCTTTTTTCTTTGAAAAAAAAATAAATATACTAGTTACACTAAATTTTGGTGATTTGGGCTGAAATTATTAATTTCAAGATATATAGTTCAATGTTCAACTAATCTTTTAATATTTTTTATATTTTGTTTTAAGTTATTGAGGTTAAATACTAATTCGATTTTCTTTGCAAAGCAGCAGGTCAGCTCCAAAAACTGTTTAAAAATGAAAGTCTACAAATCACGTCTTTAGCCTGTATGCTGCTTATTTCTTTACAAGTTAACCTCAAAATGGGCATGTCATATCACCCAAAATTAAACACCAGATTTGAGCTGAATTTGCTAATAGTTTTGGTTGCTTTCAAACTCTGTTTTTCAGCAATTAGATTATTCATTGGAAAAAAAAAAAAAGGCACTGTGTAGTCTATTACGCTAATGTAATAGGATGTGAGATTCAGCCTGGGTGAAACAATGCATTTCCTATTTCCGTGTCCTTTTTCCGCTGCTAAGTCTTGCTCTAGGGTATCCCGGGAATGTTGCTGTGGGACATCTTTAGCCTTTTGCCAGCTGAATGATAATTGTTTCCTATCTCTCTGAGCCTTGAGTTCCATGCATCCCTCCTCCTCCCCCATGCCCGGGATTGAAGCTCTGAACTTCCTGTGAGGTCTCTGCAATAACCCCAAGGGTCTCTTCTGCCACCATATGTATGTAATCACAAAGTGAAAACTTTTCTGCTTCTTGAAACACTTTCTGCTATGCGAGATAACTATTTACTGTTATCTTCCCTGCAATGAAAAGTGTTCAGATGCATCTTTCTGCTCATTTTGAATTGTTGTTTTATGACTTTTTTTTTTGTTTGCACACTTTTGGTATGAATGCGATGAAAAAACATTGAGAATATCAGGCAAATGTTTCACCTCAGGAACCTAACATGCCAGACTTTCTCCATATTAAGCAATATCCACAATGTGTCACCAAAATCAGTCTCACTTCTCTACCGTAACCTGGGGGAAAATAGGAAAGTTATGCTGGTAGGCAGAATTTAAATGATTTTAAGTCTTATCTTATTCACAAGCATCTAAAATTGTATGAACATTGCAGTGCAAGGACCTAAGAGCTATAAGAGCTCTGAATCATAGGCAGCACTGTCTTACTTGGACCAATTCAGAGATCCATGGGTATCTTAAAGGGCCTTCTGAAGTCTGGCATCCTACTGCAAGGATGCTTTTGTTGCTCCTTAAGCAGCTGCAGATCCACTGTGGTTAACAGTCTGCGGCTGGAAAGCAGCCAGAAGAAACAAAATTCAAATGGTAATAATATAAGCAACAAAAAAGAACCCCAACCTGAAATAAAAACTGTGATGGTTTATTCACTTCAGGGAAAGTCGAAACATGCTGCAGTGAAGAGCATCACCCCTACCTGGAATAGGATCCCCACTGAGTACCTCTGTGTATGAGCTATTCCAAAATAAGCACTATTTTCATGGAAACAAAAGCAATTTTGTTTTCATACAGTAGTTAAAATCAACTGTCACAAATTAACTGAGAGGGTGAAACCAATTTAGTCTGTCCAAACAAATGCATATTTTTAAATTACCAAAGGACCTGGGTTTTATTCTACCATTTCTTTTCTTTGTTAAGGAATATCTCAAGAGACTATTATTAATCACAGCAATAATAGTAGAATCATTTAGGTTGGAAAAGACCTTTAAGAACATTGAGTCCAACCGTTAACTTAATGCTGCCAAATCCGCTGCTAAACCATGTTCCGAAGTGCCACATCTACACGTTTTAAATACCTCCAGGGATGGTGATTCCACCACTTCCCTGGGGAGCCTGTTCCAGTGCTTGACAATCCTTTTGGGGAAGACATTTCTACTAATATCAGATCTCAGCCTCCCCCAGGCACAAGCTGAGGCAATTTCCTTACAACACTTGTTATTTGGGAGAAGAGACTGAAACCCACCTCACTACAGCCTGCTTTTAGGTGGTTGTGAGAGAGCAATAAGGTCCCCCCTGAGCTTTCTCTTCCTCAGACTAAACAACTCCAGTTCCCTCAGCCATTCCTCATAAGACTTGTTCTCTAGACCCTTCATCAGCTTCATTGTCCTTCTTTGGACATGCTCTAGTATTGCAACAATAACAATAATAATAATATACACTTAATAATTATATAATAACATACACTTAATAATTATATAATAACAAGTAATATAATTAATATACTGTTGAGTATTAGCATAATCAATATACTTAAAATATAGACTTTTATTTTTTCTATAATTAATATTATTAGTAAACTTTACCATGATTTTTACTGTTGAATGAAGTAACAACAGTATGTTTCTAATTTTTTAATATAACTCAATGTAATGCAGTCAATCTAAGTAAAGCCATGACCTGTTCATTTAAATAAGCCCAAAATAAATTACTTTTTAAAAAAGTCAAACCTACAGAATATGAACTCCTGATTTAAATCCATTCTATGAACGTATCCCATAGATTTAGGAACATTTTGGGATTTCTTCTTGGAAAAAAAATTAGAATGCAGTTGTGAGGACAATATTGTCCCCAGAAAATTGAGATTACAAAGTTAAAACCTGATCCAGCACACACTGCCTTTGTGAGTGACCTCTGAGCCGCCCAGTTAAGCCAGATTTCAGATTACCTCAGCTTCCATTTCTTCACTCAAATTCTTGTAACCTGGAGTAAGAGGGTGGTGGGGGCTTTCTGCTTGGTTTTGTTTGCTTGTTTTCCCTACAAAATGTGTGCATCTCAATTAGGGTCTTATATCAGGGCTGCATTTTATAACACGCTCAGCACTCCCGCTGTGACTCTTACCAAGTAAAATATTCACTCAAAGTGGGCAAAATGATAACTTCCCCACCAAGTGCAATGTAATTTGTGTTGCAAATGTAACCTTAAGTATATTTACACTTTCATCTTTTTCACAACATGATTTTGTTAAGCGTTAGGATGTTTCTTTTTATTGTGTAAAGTGCTAGACATGGATTTTTTTGTGGTTTAGCCCCCTCCTTCCCAACCCAAGGGAAAAGCAACTTTGCACGTTTGTCCTCTTCTTTATATTTATGTCAACATTTTCCTTTAACAACTTTAAGAACATATGCTCTTTTTGGAGTTATTTCCATCAGTGTAGCTAAGTGATGAAATGATTCATGAGCACCGATAGCTAACAAGATTCATGTGTACAGACATTGCTTCCTATTGATAGCAGTCTTTTAGTAATGGAATTATGCGGTGAAGGCAAATGAGATCCAAGGGCAAATTTTGATTTTGAATAAGTTTACTTATTTATAAACCAGATGACAAGTTTTTACTTTAAGTGGCTTGTCATTTGGTTTACAAATAGAACTGGATTTTCTTCAGGAAGAGTTGTTTGTTTGCCGGACGTTGCTTCCAGCCATGTGACACGAACTTTAAGTTCCCATAAGTTTGATTCCCTATAAATTGGAAACTGAGGGAAAAGACTAAATTTTTGCTAAGCCAGAAAGAGCATTCAGCATCCTCTATGATATACAAAGTGTTGGGACTTCATTATTCTGCTCTGGATTTGCTGTACTGACATATAATTATTAATAGTACTGGTAATAGTGCTGCTAATTCAGACTATTGTGGGAAAGAGGTCTCTCCTGTTAAAAAGATGTTCCCACTTGAAGAGGACATTAATTAATATGAAATGCTAATATTTTAAAAGGAATTATTTTTTAATATAATCTGATTCAGTCTTCTGAAGGATAAGTCGCTGAAGGAGCATATTCCCGCTTCAAGAGCTTTAAGTCCAAATTTGTTGTCAGTAAACTAATCTTGCTTTATCTTCTATTTAGCAGAAGGAATTCTTCTCCCAGTTGGAACTTCCAGGTTTTTCTTAGAAATCCTCCTTGCAGAGGAGACTCTGAAAGCCTACATTCCACAGAGTGTTTTGTCTTGCTAATGACTTTGGAGTACAATTGGATGCCCAGCTGTGCATCTTTGTATTTCGGCTGATTTGGGACTGATTTGTCCACAGGGGGAAAGTAGACAGCTACAATCATGTCTAAGGGAATCCTCCCTCAGAGCATGTGGGGGACATAAGTGCTGCTGCTCTAGCAGACCGTGTTTTCTCTGCAAAAGGCAATAGCTAAAGAAGGGGGTTAACAATGGGATGAAAGGTTTTCTCTGAAGTCATTAAACTGAGGAAATGGTGAGGGTCATGAATTGTTGCATAAAAGGAATTAATGAGCATGAGGTGGGAGGTAAAACTATTAATGTATTGCTGACACCTAAGTTATAAAGCAGTCAAGCTCCTGGACTGACGAAGAGTGTCTGCATTTTCACAGCAGACTTATGTTTTGATGATCAGGTATTTGCATTTCAGTGTTTTCAAGTATTTCATATTAGCTTCAACCAACCATGCAGTAGCAATTGCTCATACTTGTTAAGCCTGTGAAAACGTAAACCAGCTTAGTCACACTATGCAGTGTTCATATATATTTGTCTGTAAATGTCTGTCGCTATTGATTTCCTCAGGAAAAGAAAGGTCATAGGAACACCTTGAACCAGAAAGGCCCTTGTACTGGGATTAGGGGTACAAAGCAGAAACTGAAGTGAATTTGGCGAGACAGCTAGTGAGGGAAGAGAGGGAGCACAAGTAAATAGGGGTCATACTATAGACTAAAAAATCAGAACTGGAGAGTAATGTGTATCAGCTGCACTTAACACACCCTAGGTCATCCAAGAAACTTGTAGTTTAACTTCATGGGGACAGGGAAGAAGCTGGTTCACAGCTGCCGGGTGCCCTCATCCTGCTACAACTTTATGTCTAGGTGATAAAGCTCAAAACTGTTGAAATCTCCTGAAACATGTTATTTTGAACGGCAAGTACTGGTCAGTGTAAGGGACAGGACCCTGCCCTGGATTCATCACTTTTGGGCATTACATATACATAATCTCACACTAAGCAGATGCAGAAATATCTACATTTTGGTAGTACCAGCTGGGATGCATCACAGGCATTGGTGATTCTACTAGTACTTGCTCATTTGTTACTGTCAAGTATCAGTGCTGGAATACTTTCATTTTCACAGAAGACTCCACTTAGCTGCAGGCTAAAAAAGCTGTTGAATAAAGAGCATATTTATTATTGTGACTTGAAATAAGATTAGTGGGGCAGGACATTTATTTTAATTTCTTCCAGGTGGCACAATGCCTTGTTTTCTGTTTTGGGGGTTGGGTTTTTTTTCTCTCCTCCAATTTAAGAAGACTTTGTGGTTTAGGAATTAAAGACCTAATTAAGCTGCATGTCAAAAACAACAAAATGCAAACAGAAGTGATCCGTTTTGACAAAATAGCCTTTCAGATTGGGCTTCAGCCTTGTCTAAGCATCAGATGAACAGGTCTTCTGAGGAGCAGCTTGTCTTGAAAGCAATCCAGCACTGACAACTTTAACCCTTCAGCTGGTGTGTTTTCTTCACACACTATTAATACTAGCGTGTATAGGAAATAAAAATCATGGCAAGAAACTTGCAGCCATTTTCACTGGTGGGTATGCAGTAATACATTGTGTGCAAGAGGTGCGGCAGTCAGGAGTTTTAAAATTAAAGTGTGCAACGTCTCAATAATGTCTGTGGCAACCGCTTGCATAGAAGAGCATGATTAAGAAGCTCCATGCAGTACTTTTAACTATCCTAAAAAAACTTGTCAGTTTGAAATGGAGAGAAAAAGACGTTTTTCTACCTTAGGTCTCCAAAACGCTTTACATGTTAGTCATCTTCCTAAATGACTGCTGTGAATACCTAGTACACCATGTGGTAGACAATCAGAGCAACCATGTGCTAACTGGTGGAGACAGGTATGATTAGCCAAGACACTTACAATGAAGCATTGAAAATGTAACATTGTCCCAGAATACTACAAAGTGTCTCGCAAAACAATGACTATATTGGAAACACACCAAAAGGATTATATATAAGCAGAACTGGAAGCAGTAAAAAATGAATTAATAATATATGATTAGGCCTGGGAATGTGTTCTGTCAAACCTGTGTGTGACAGCACAGTGAACAAGGGAATGAAGGAAGTGCAGTCTACAGTACTTCTCTAGGGACATGTGGCTGGAGTTATGGGACAGCTGTATGGATATGTTATAGACAGCACTGGGTATGAGATCCCACTCCACCACTTCACACAAGTCAAGTGGAGGATCATAGCGGGCAAGTGCTGCAATAAATTCTTAGCCTCAAGTTTTTCAACTACAATAATTCACTTCCTTTATTTGAACTGGGCTTTAAACATGGCTCTTCAAAACATGCGAAAATACTTCTTTCTCAATATGCAGAATAAGTAAAATCTTTAATTGATAGGCTGAAAGAGTTGAGGTTGTTCAGCCTGGAGAAGAGAAGGCTCTGGAGAGACCTTAGAGCAGCTTCCAGTGCCTAGAGGGAGCTTACAAGAAAGCTGGAGGGTAACGTTTTAGAAGGGCATATAGTGATAGGACAAGGGGGATGGCTTTGAACTGAAAGAAGGTAAATTTAGATTAGATAAGAGGAAGAAGTTCTTTACTGTGATGCAGGTGATACTGTGGCACAGGTTGCCCAGAGAAGTTGTGGCTGCCCCATTCCTGGAAGTGTTAAATGGCAGATTGGACTGGCCTTTGAGCAACTTGATCTAGTGGAAGGTGTTCCTGTCCATAGCAGGGGGTTGGAACTGGATAATATTTAAGGTCCCCTCCAACCCAAACCATTCTCTGGTTCTATGATTTTATGATGATTATCTTACATATTTTGACTCATAATGGGCTGTGGAGATAAACCCATATGATGGATTTCATAGATTTTGAAAGTTTTTGTTTCTATTTTCTATAAATTAATATATTAATAAGGTCTTCTGTTTCTTTAATATATATGTATTTGAATATCTGTACTCACTATATGAATGTTCTAACTCAATTTTTCTAAGGTACCAGTGTATACAGTAAAAGTCTTTTTGTCTCTTCCTTAATGACAAATATCAGTTGCTCAGTTTCTTGAGAGCAATTGGCATCCATTATTTACCTTCCTAAAGGAGCACCATGATCAAGATTTTAAAATGTTATTTTTCATTTATTGAAGGACTGGATCAAATCTTTATAAACTTTTCCTGCTGTGAGGAAGGGCTGGGTGCAAAGAAATTAAAAAAAAAGTAAGTTCAAAATTGGAGCAAATATCCTAAAAAGCACTAAATGAAACACTGTTAAAACTAAAGAATATTAGTCCTAGGGAAATACTAGACGTTCGTTTTGATGGAATACAGATTTTTTGTTGTAAAAAACTTCTTATACAGAAGTGGGAAGTTTACTTGAGAATAGCTTCTGAGATAGAATTTGCATAACTGAGACATTAACCAACAATTAGCGGTACCAAAATACGGTTAAATGATAACTCCTGTACTGGTACATAATATATAGGAAGGGTGAATTTGGGCTTATAAGTACTACAAAATTTGGATTACATTTAGTGCTGGACCACATTTTCTTATGAAAAAGGACCATAAAATGCAATAGATCTGGGTATGAATTCTAAACAGTAAAAGGTTTGCTGTAACATTCCACAGCAAACTTATTAAATGCTTGAGGTTGAAGGACATCGCAGTAATAATTATACCTAATCAAACAACCTTCATGGTGACTTGTGCAGCAGGCTATAAAAATAGTCTGTCAAAATAAGACTTATAAAAACATTCTCTTCACGCCTCAATAAATTGCTAATTTCAGAGGACAAAATGCACTGGTTTTGATTTCAGTATTAATAATACACAAAAATTGGTTCAAATGTCAATTAACTTAGTACACATCAAGAAAACAGAATATAAGTTAATTCAAAATCTATTAAAGAATGGTGATTAAAATGAGGCAGGTATTAATCGGTCTTGTTTCGTCTAATTTAGGGTCAACTGCATCATCTGAAATACAGAACAGTGTAAGAATTTACCTTTGAGTCCCTAAGAGTAATAAAAACTCCTCCTATGCAGCAGATAACCAGCATTCAGCCTTGAACATGCCAAGTTTTCTTAATGGGGCTTCCCATTAAGAGGATTTGTACTCTCCTTACAACCTGGAAATACTATGTGGGAGTGAGGAGACTTGTGGTTACTTTTTCATTCAATATTATTCAAAGAAGATTAATTTATCTCAGTATCAGATTTTTTTTTTCCTTTTTTATATTACATTCCAATGATTCTGCTTGGTTAAGGTATTTTTCTCTTGCTGCCTCATCCCTTGAGTATTTCCCTTCTTATTCATCAAGAGGTAACGACAGTTTAAGACCTGGGATTATTTTATTCTGTTAGCAGTTCAATGCACTGACCTCCCTGAGTTGGGTTGGGTTGGGGTTTTTTTGATAAATCCTCCCTGTCATTTTAATCTTTTACATTCATTTTCTCAAACCTTCCCTATTCTAGCCTGTTCGTCCAGGAAAAACGATCATTTGTTCACTTCCTTTCTCTTTCCCCTCTTTCTACATCTTGATCTCCATCTTTAGTTCTTTTGAGGTGGAAAAAAAAAAACACTTCCACTTGTGTATTGAAGAAGACCCGGGCACACTCAGACTCCACATAAAAAAGGGACAAGGCTGCAATATGGAATATTCATCTTCGTGCTGCATGTATGCACATATCTGCGTACACTTCCATATGGATGCCTGGAATTTCCCAGAGGCATGAAAGCAGAATCAAATATTCTTCACAAAGTAACTCAAACTGATGAGTGAAGAGTCATTTATGGAACAAGGCGTATCTTAAAAAAATATGTTCTGGAGTGGGTTTTTGGTAAAAACAAGTATTCGGGTAGATCCCAACAGAGTTGTATTGAGTCTTTTCTTGCATCTTTTTCTGGTTTTGAACTGAGATGAGTTAAATGTATTTTGGTTAAGATAACAGAAATGTCTGCTTTGTTGTATGTACATTGTTACCTTTTCTGAAAGGAAAATAAATACTAAAATCCCATCCCTCACATGGGATATGTCAGCCTATTCTGGGTAATTCTTACTAGATTGATGTGCTGTGTAATATCATTTATTATTATAGAATAAGCATACTATAAATAACTCTCTCAATGGAGTATACCAGTGGAGCATGTGCTGTTTATGTTAGTCACACTGGTTACTGTGGAACTCTGGCATGTGTCCCCTCCTCTGGAAGCTTGCTTTGTGTCCTTGCATCAAAAAATCCCTATGGCTAATGTCACAGAAGTTGGCCTTAAGGTTGTTGGTCTTCATTCACCCCACTCAAAGCCTCCTCTGGGAACAGGTAGAAATTTCACATTGCAACACAGTTCACATTCTCAAGCACTAAAATTTGCACTTTGATGTTCAGCTCTTTAAAAAGCTTTCAGAAGTTTTTTTTCCTTATTATCACCTCAGTTGCATGAACTTTCTACTTGCTTTTCAGAAAAATGTTCGAGCACATGAAGACGAGGTTCCCTACTGCTGTTATTTAAAACATAACAGATTATTTTGACTATTTTTATTTACAATGCTTCATTGGTCAAGTATTTTTGGCACATAAGATTCAAGAGGGAGCAAACCAAGTTGCAAGCTAATTTCTGCGATTCCAGCACACATTTTTGCCCTTGTTGTATATCTATATGTCTATGTTCCAACATGGTGGCAGGAAATAGAGTGTTTCACGCAAGTGTCTGGTGTTACTCATTTTGATTCACTTCGCAGTGAAGGAAGCCTCCTCCAGGAAGAGGTAGAAATTCCAAACAGCAATGAGGTCCCATGTGTTCTCAGCCACAATCTGATCAGCTGGGGGTGAGAACAGCCAATTTCTCACTGAGAATGAACATCTTTCAGATTATCTCATACATGATTTCATTCAGGGAAATGGACAGGGAAGAGCTGAGATGAAACAAAAGTGTTACTGTATGCCCTGCCATCAGTTTTAGACCAGAAACAGTTTCTATAGAAGCAATAATCCTGGAGGACATTTCAAACTGATTCCATCTCTTTACATCTTGTTTCAGAACCGGGATGGAATATTTGTGCAGCGTTCAAAATAGCATCTACATCTCATTATATACCAGATGTAAGTTCCTAATAAGAAGAGGCAGCTTTGTTGCGTAGTGCCGAATGGGGCGCCTGATGTTGCAATCTGTACTGGAAAAACAGAAGTTATGGTCTGTCCACTAAGATGCACTAAGATGTATACTAAGGTCAGATGTCGTTTTCTTCAGGACTCACAAGTGGACTTTTCTGCAAATATCAAGGCAAACATTTCCATGGGTTCACACAGATGGTGAAAATCTGTCCCCAGTTAATTTTAAAATCCTCTTCCCAGATGACAGAGCACTGTTCTGTAATTTTGACTTTCACACTTTTTAGTGTGCTTTGAAATGCACTAGCTGCGATCCCAAAGGATCTCAAAGTGCTTTACGGTCATGGACAGAGAAGCCTATCTGCCTTTTGAAGAACTGCACTGATGCAGTCTGCAGACTAAAGGCCTACTATTCTTTGATCCTCCAGATGGTAGGGAGCTTTGCTTTGATAAGTGATCATAGATTTCTCTGATGAGCTTCATGGAGATATAGTTTAAAATGACAACAAAGTGCATTGGCAATTAAAGTACATTGATCTCTTTTGGACTCAGGTGCTGTTTCCCTAACTGAATACTCTTACTTCATTTTTAATGGATATATTTGGTACACTTCAAATTAGGAAGTCCCAGGTCTATCCAAGTATTCAAGTGCCCCACCAAGCTAAAATGGCAATAAAGATAGCTGACGTGTTTACATGGAAAATCTGTATTTCTGGTTTGGGTTTTCTGTAGGAAATTGGAAACAAGATGGCAATCATGTGAATCAAGACTTTATTTCTCCTTTACAGTTTGTTTTGCTAAATGTTTTAACCATTTTTTAACCGAAAGCTTTTAACTTTTGCTTTTTGCTTTTGTAATGACTCAAAAAAGGGAAATTTTTTGAAAAGTAGAAAAAAAATACTTGGCTAAAATAAGAGCAAATAAACAGCAGCTCAGATTATGGTTGGTTTTCTGAGCTGTAAGCATACACAGCTGGCTCATGTCCGGCTTTTCATCCACTAGTACCCTAAGTCCTTCTCATCAGGGCTGCTCTCAATCCCTTCATTCCCCAGCCTGTATTGATATCAGGCATTGCTCCAACCCATGTGCAGGACCTTGCACTTGGCCTTGCTGAACTTCATGAGGTTCATATGGATTCACCCCTCAAGTCTAACAAGGCACCTCTTGAAGGCATTCCTTCCCTCAAGTAAACCATCTGCACCACTAGGCTTGACCCAGTGCAGATCCTTGGGTGATACCACTCATTGTTGGTTTCCAATTAGACATTGAGCCATCGATTGCAACTCTTTGGACATGGCCATCCAACTAATTCCTTATCCTTCTAGCAGTCTGTCCATCAAATCCATATCTCCAATTTAGAGGCAAGTTTATTGTGATGGACTATATCAAAGGCCTAACAGAAGTCCAGGTAGAAGACATCAGCTCTTCCCTTGTCCACTGATGCAGTCTCTCCATCATAGAAAGCTTGTAGCTTATGGTTCCAACATGATTTTTACAGTAGTGTTCATGATCCCTGCCTTTTACAAGCAGCATCTAGTGAGTCATTACAACAAGCCTGCTTTAAAGAATGTATTTTTATGTATTTCACAGAAAGAAAATAGGCCAAAAGACACAACCAAGAGCTGTTAT
The DNA here is from genome assembly GCA_009867235.2 of Psittacus erithacus. Lineage (NCBI taxonomy): Eukaryota > Metazoa > Chordata > Aves > Psittaciformes > Psittacidae > Psittacus > Psittacus erithacus. The sequence goes on from WYDI02002296.1 coordinate 62,574, forward strand.
TTGCAAAGTTTTAGTCATCTGTAGAATGAATCATTTCCTTCTCAGCATTTCTTATTCATCACCCATTCTGACAGCCTGAGGCCTTTGTGCCTGGTCTGCAATATTAACCTGTGCCTTTTTCATTCATTCCAAAATTGATCTTCTGCAACCATCATTTGTGGGCGATTGCTGGAGCCAGGCCTTTCCATACGTATTCATATTCCCCTATTCATTTCACACATCCTCTGAGCCATAAGTCTGATTTATCATGTTTACTGTCTTTGCCCTTGCTTTCACAATCTTAGAAGCTGAAAGAATCACCCACTTCTCACGTCCAGTCTCTTTCTCTTTTTACTTTCTTCATTATATATTCGTATAACTCCCACTAACTCTTCCAGACAGTGACTGAAAAAAGCAGCAAGACCAGAGTATAGTTGTGCAGCAGATTGTACTGATCTGTTATTTGATAATGAGCTGCATGGTCATTTTGCAGTAGTTCAGACTGATGTAAATACTTCTAGAAGGAACCATATCTTATATGGTAAGAGAATTACAGGAGATAGCTCTATTCGGGCTCAGTGCCCAGCACTGTTGTTCTCAAGAGTAAACATTTTACTTTTCTCTGCTTCCAGTCCACAACTAAAATAGGAGAGTCTTGTCTAAAATTAACTAAAGAGGCTCTTTCATCTTAAGAATATTTAGATTTGGTATTTCAAGTAAACGCTTTAAAAAGAGTAATTTTGTTGTACAGCAGCAGTCCTTGGAATGTCTGGGCTGGATGCCCTTGGCCAGATCCACATGCGGTCTTCGTAAGTGGGAAATGATCCTTATCTTCATTTATCCTTCTTTTTTTTTCCTCTAATTTTAAAATACATTGGCTGGAGAATTGAATTTCAAACTATGTGACACAACTTCTTGAGGGTTTGAACGTCTATTAATAGGTAGGACTTGAACATGTGCTCCCACATCACGCCTTGTTGTGGGGACAGAATTGCATGGATATAAAGTAGAAAAATGAAAATTTCAGCATCAGTTCATTTCAGGTTCTAATATGTACTTTTCAAAACCTCTTTCCAAATGACAACAAATTCTGCTCCCTTAGAAAACCACAGTTTCTTGCCACAAGGACTTCAGAAAGACAGTCTCTGTAAACTCAACTGTACTTGCTTTTCAAAATTCATTTCCTTGAGAAAGGAAAAATTGCAATGCTTATTTAAAATACTTGATGGCCTGACTTTTGTACCAGTGAAGGCAATCATAAACAGTGTCTTGATTCCTAGGGAAGGATCAGATTCCTAGATAGCTACATAAATATTTACCAGGCTGGGAGGAGCCTGGTAACACCCTCCAAAATAAAGGTTGCAATATAGCCTTCATTTATAACTTCCTGTTCTCACATGTTAATAACTTCCTCATGTATTAGTCTTTCTGGCAATTCTCCATGTTTGGTCTCTGCCTGGAGGTGATGTGTGTATTTGGAGCAAACTCATACCACACTTTTGACTAGGCAAGCAGCCAAAATGGCTGAGATTTGTTGCTTGGTCTGGAGGTAGCTGTCCTTGAGGACTAGCACCTTCTCTTGAATGGGGAAAAAATTAGAATAGACAAAGCTATTAAGTGGTTCCAAAATAATTTTTGAGCCAGTGTTGGACTTTTAATGATGTCACATCACATTATTATTGCTGTTTTATACCTGAAGAAGGCAGCCTATTTAGAGTTTCAGTTAAGTTTCCTTAGTGGTCAAGAAGTAAATGGGCAATTCATTCTTAGTTTCATCATTCATTCATGTAGGTGAAGGAAGGAGAGTGGAAGAAGGTAGAGATGGCTTCTAGAATACCTTCTGTCCTTTATGTACATATAATAATATGTGTTTCCTTTCGCACTTTAAAAGAATTAACCAAAGAGAAACTCTTCTTTTAAGTATTGAACACCGTATTTAAAATAACACATATCAACCAACTGAAATCTTTTGAGTACTTTGGAAATCTAGTAGGATTTCTGTCAATCCAGAAAGGTTCTGAGCTTCTTTCTTATTCAGAAATAAGCGAAGTCAAATGTACTTGTTTCTCCTTGTTCATTAAAGACACTAATCTGAAAGCTGTGAGTACACAGCTTTAAAAGTGTAACTAGAATAAGTTCATTCCACTTTCTCTATTTTTTTTTCCCACAATAGGAATCCTGTCTTCAAAAAATCCCTGTCCTGTGGGGTGTTTTGACTTTTCAGAAGCGTACTATCACATCTCTGTATACAATAGCAATTCTGAACTGGAATGCATGGTATTTCCTTGCTCCCATAGGGGAAGCAAGACAGGATATTGAATCAGACATTCTGAATCTGCAAAGCTCTCTTTTTCCTTATCCATATGGTCTGATGTCTCCTATATGTGCAGTATCCTGAATATTGCTTGACATAGAGACTCTGGTATGTGAGAGTATGAAAAGACTAGGGTCTTTGCTAGCTGTTTCTTTCCAATTACTAACCCTTCAAGTAAATAAAAGGGAAAAATGGAACAATCTTATCAGGAAGAATCATGTCTGTGGTTGGTAACTATGGCAGGTAACTCTCGGTGACAGGATAGCCTTGTGCTTAGTGGGGTGCATACAGGTGATGCACAGGTATGAGCTCTTTCCGAAATGGCAGGGTATCAGTCAGCCCTAATCTAAAAGCTGTGTGATCCTGCTATCTGAATGGTATGTCAAAGCAAACATAGCCTGTCATTCAGCATGGCTTATTAACTTGGAATCCTTACTGTGCCAACATAAGCATGAAACTTCTGGTTGCTTCAAAGAGTAAGCAGACATCAGGCCATTACATACTCCACACCAGCATATCCTGAATGTGCCCATTGAGGCAATTACTGAATTTATCTTCTCAGTTCAGTGCCAGAGAGGATTTAAACCCATAACTGAAGGCCTCCACTATGACGATTTATCTAGCAAAATTGTTTTGGTAAGGTCCTGATGGTGGTGCATGAGAGATGATCTGATATGTTGTTAATCCAGCCTCACTTCCAGAAGGGCTAGTATTGAGTAAGCAACATAAAAAAGCTGACTTGAGACAGCCACTCAACTCATGTATAAGTGTAGCTGTCAAAGGTTCAATGTCCAGATGGAGATCAGTGACAAGAGGCATCCCTCAGGGGTCAGTACTGAGACCAGCACTGTTTAATATCTTTATCAATGACATAAATAGTGGGATCAAATGCAGCCTCAGCAAGTTTGCAGATGACAGCAAACTGACTGGTTTGACATGCCTGAAGGGATTCCACCCAGAAGAACCTGGACAGCCTCAAGAAGTGGGCCCATGTGAAGTTCAGCAAGACCAGGTGCAAGGTCCTGCACATGGGTTGGGGCAACCCTTGGTATCAACACAGGCTGGGGATGAAGGGATTGAGAGTAGCCCTGAGGAGGATTTGGGGGTGCTAGTAGATGAAAAGCTGGACATTTAAAAGTGTCTGCTTCTCTCTTCTGAACCTATAGAAAGCTAAACAATAAGGTTCAATGAGGTGTCTCCAAAGTAGATAGCCATATTGGCCAAAATTAATATTTTTAGTGAAATTAAGGCACTCTGGGAGAAGTGGAGAAACAGGCCGTATCAATACAGGTAGTGTAATATTTTAGGAATAAAAAAAAAATCTAACCTTGTTTTATGATTTCCCTGCTTGGGGCACTATTTGCAATACATAACATTTTTAAATGAGATGGGTGTTCTAAATAAGCCATCAGATCTTGTTAAAAATTTTTGTGCTGGACAAAAGACGTATTAATTATGGAAGTTTCATTCCCCAAGTAGGTACCAATGGTCCCTAATCATGTCATCATTTCCTTGCTTAAACTAAACAAATTCAGTTCCTGAGCCTTTCTGCAAAGTAGGTTTTTAATCCTTTAATCGCTTCGGTGGCTCTTCTCTGAACCCTTTCCAATTTAGCAGCCTGGAGCCAGAACACTGCCTATGATTGTATGATCTTTTGCTTGTTTCTTTTTTCTGACATCTTTTTTTCTTTTGCATCACAAAGCCCACTGACACCCAGCTCTTGGATCTGTTCCCACCAAATGCTGATATCAATCTGTGTGTTTGTAGTGTACTCTTCTTATGCCTGGGTCGAAGAGTGTTAACATGAGCTCAGTGTTTGGCTGCCTGCCTGGGCTGACATGAACTTTCCCCTGCAATCGCCACATCAGGACTTCCACTTGCACGGTCAGTTTTGGAAGCAGCCATAGGCTGAATGGTGGAAGATGAAAACGTGGCAACTGCAGCCATGTGCCTGTCCCACCAGCTAGTGTTAAAGAAGTGTGTCTGTCACACCAGTAAAATGGACAGGAAGGGCAATGAGGGAGATGCCTGGAGTCCTCCTGTTACAGAGCACAGCATTCAGTCTGTAAAAATTCTGAATTTATGTAATCTTAAAGATGGAAGGGTTTATTGGAACACCCATGCTGCCATCCTTCCTGTCACAGACTCTTATTTTTCATCCATTTCTTCTCTTAATTATCTCAGCAACTCATAAGTGGTAAAATTCCTCCCGGAAAGTAGTCAAAATCAGTTATAATTGGTGTCTAAATTAGGAGCATATTCCCCTGTAGATTTTCTCCACAGTCAATGGAAAAGACTGAACTTTCTCCAAAGGGTAACCCTCCAAAGGGAAAATCAGAATTGCTCTCAGGAGAGACTTAACACAAGAGGTTCCAAATTTGGCCACCTCAGATAATCACAGTGGAAATGCAGTCATTTTGGACTTTTCTCTAGATTTGGAGACAAGAGGAGCTCTTCCCTTGGGATCCTTACTCAATAGTTATTCATCCTGTCATTTTGTTTCCTTTCTAAAGTCTTCTGTCTTTAATTTTCAGTTGTGAACTCCAGTTACAGCTTTCTCTAGTAGGTCAGATAATTCTTTATATACAGCATTTTATTTGTCTGAAAGAAACACATTTACCAGAGAGGTAGCAAATTCAAGGAGACTGCAGCCTTCTATTATTAAGTGATGGGTCTGCCATGTACAGTCTCATGTAGGTGATGGGGAGCTGTGCAGCTGCTGCCACTTACTATCTTGAAATCATCAGGTATTATAGTAAGTGCACCAATGCCATCCACTGCAAAACTTCTCAGCATTACCTGGGGAACTGGAGATGACCCAGCCTGTGATCAGAAACTACTGGAAATAAAAGTACATGGTCAAGACTGCCTGTTCTACCCTTTCTGCAATTGTGAAGACTTCGCTTTCCTGCTACACCCATAAGTGCTCAAAATCAACATACTGTTTTGGCCACCCTTTTCGGTCCATCATTTCTTATCTCATTGCCTGTAGATGAAGATAATCTAGGGAGTTCTGATGGATTCCTAAACTTTTTGTTCCTGTTAATAAACAAGAAGACTAGTATCAAGGTAACTTGCAGTTCACGGCAGTCATTGCAGAGGCAGGCAGAGCCAAGCTGAATAAGGATGTCTCTTGAGATCTGCCCTGACCTTGCTTAAATCCTCTTTATGAGGTCTGCCCAGTGTCTGACAGAAAATATGGTGTAACAAAGAATCAGATTGCTGCTTCATAAATTCCCCAGTAATTCTTAACGTTTTGCCCATCCTATCACACTGTACCCGTGTCTGGAGTTTTAGCTATCGCTAACCTAACTTTGCTTGATTCTCAAGTGTCACCCGATGATGCTTGAAATGCCCAATGCTCTAATTGTGACTCCTCTCAACTGGTGGAAATTAACAGCAGTGCCTGACAAGCTCTGATCTCCAGCAGCTCAGGGAGCTGTGCAGTAGAGAAGCATGAGCAGATATTTCGTGCATTTCCTAATGAGCTGCTGCCTGAGTGCGCAGTCATTCACATCACTCTGGCACTCACCAGCTGCTACTTTGAACAGCCTCTGAAAGAAAGGGTCAGCTGCACATGATCGAGTCAGCTGAGTCAGTGATCCTTAATCCACCCTCCCATTGAAATGTAACAGGGATGCACATCCTTCTGATTGAGAGCCCACCCTGGACAGGTGCTCAGCAGCTCAGCCAGTTAACTCCTTTTGGAATGAGCACAGGGAGGTGCCTGTGAATCTGAATCCAGATACTTGAAACGTGTCAGAATAAATGCAAGTCTTCATGGGACTGGGGGTGTGAGTGTGTATGCAGCATACGTCAGTGCTGTATGGACTAGAGATAGTCTGTACAGTTAGAAAGGAATATGGAAAAGTAACCTTTTGAAACATGTTGTGGGTGGCTGAGTTCTGATCCATCCTTCAATAGCCAGTCTTGGCACTTCATCCTTTCCAGTGCAACAAAGCTGAAGATTGTAAATGAGGGACAGAGCGTGTACCTTTCACCCACAGGCAGTCTTTTACTCCAATGTCTACTTTATACTCTCAAGAATCTGTAATGTGCATCTCTGAAAGTGAGGTAGGCCTACCTTCTGGGTTAAGAGGTGCTGTATGTATTTCGAGATACACTTAGGTGTCTACGCCTGCTACATGAAAGCATAATATCATGCATAATTCATATCACTGCTAGCAGAAAACTCTTTTCCAAGGACAGGAACTAGGCTGGACCTATTAATATGGAACATTCCTACAGGCCAAGCTTTTGATCTGCCTGCTGCTTTGTGTTCATTTACAAACAGCTGTCTTAACGGAACACAACCTTCAAAAAGGAGTAGAGGTAGACGTTTAAAGGTACGTTTTTAAACTGCACATTCAAAATGGTAGCACAGTCACTGTGCCCCAGAGCTGTTTCTGGGAAGTATCCATGTAGTTGTGTAGCTGGAAAGAAATGGTGATTGGAGGAATCTATGGATGAGGGGAGAAGCTATGGAAGATTTATATTGTAGATACCAAGAGAGTGATAAAAAGAGAAGAAAAACCGTTTCTGTTCAGACTGGCTAACTTTGAAATTGTTGTAGTGTCTGTTCAGCTGCTAGCACCTATAACACAGTTAGACAAACAAGTCTTAAAAATTCAATATTCTTGTTCTCTACAGCCTGAAAAATCCCAGTCCATATGTCTGACTATGCTTTGTCAACTCAGACCTCTGATAAATCCAGAGATGGGTTTTGTGGTTCCTTAAACTCCTTAAGTAATAAACCACAGAGAGATTTTTTTATTTTAATTTTTTTTTGTCAGGCTTCCTACGTAGTCTTGTACAAAATCCCATACTCCCTGCAGGGGTAGGCTTTAAGACACAAGGTCTATTTAAACATCAGTAAGTGTACGGATTTTGTGACAGCCCTGTGACAGGAAGGCTGACTAACGATACAAAGCCTATTCTGTGGATGGCTTGTGCTCTTCTATATCTGTACCTCCCCACATCTTCTGCTGTGATATCAAATTCTGTGATTCTATGAATATAATCATCTTCTTACCCAAGTTTTCACCTTTCACTGTTTTCCCTCTGTTTTCTTTGACAACTGCAGTCATGCTTATGTGGTTTAAGCTTACTGAGATTTTCAAAGATGTCATAATTAAGGCAGTCCCATATGTTTTTTTTGTAGCATGTACACTAAGAAAACCTTCCCTTTAGCAGGTGCTGGGAAATAAGTTATATCACTTTCAGATAACATAAATAAGATGAAACAGGATGGACCAAGGAGCAAGAAGCTTCATCCTTTGCCTTTTGTTCTGAACTTTCAGATCTATATCTATAACACAGCTCACCAGAAATACGCATTCAGGCTGAGCACCAGTTGAAAGAATAGATTAACATGCAGTTGGTACAAAAATTAGCCTGATATATGATCTAGAGGTTAGTCAGTCTTATGCATGAGAATCTGGGAAGTAAGCAGGAACACAGGTTTTTCAGGAGATAGAAGAAGATTAAGAGGGAAGCAAGATAAAATTTTGGAAACAAGGCAGAAGACTGAAAAAGAAAGGCCCACAAAAAACATTGTGAGAAGAAAGTGTTATGGTGTAGAAAAGGACCAAAGGAAAGGGGAAAAGCAACTGAGGGTCAGGTCAGAGCAGGGGGAGAAGTGGAAGATTAAGGATAAGTGAAGCACATTGACTGTAGCCAATTTCTTTGTCCTTTTCTTTGCCCTTTGGGAAGGCACAACCAGGGCTTCAGGGTCTAATGAATTTGCCTTCCTTTCTTTCCCTTACGCTCCCTGAAATCTATTGATGCGCACAATTTGCAACTGTGATTCGATGTAAAAGTGATGTGTATGGTAGGAAGTGTTTGCAAGATTAAGCCTCTATAATAGCAAGGTCTTCAGAGCACAGACTAGATTCTCAGCTGGTATAAACTGAGAGAGCTCCATTAAATTCCCATACTTTTTAGTCTTAAGTACCAAGCACATTAGTGACTGAATAATGACAGGAGAATCTGTTTTTTAACTCCTAGAGTCCCTACCTGGATCCTTGAGCTCAAACTTTTTGTCTCTTTAGAAATTTAAACCACGTTTGTTCCATTCTTACATCCACTGGAATTTGCAACATATCTGCTTTGTAGTTTGGACAAAGCTTGAAGATTTCCCCAAACACAGTGTGAATCAAACCACACAGGAATGTTTGTAAAGAACATCTTGGACCCTTTGAAAACATATTCAGTTCTCAGAAGCACTAATGCATTCCACATTTGGTCATTAAACACTAATTGGTAACATGCTGTGGATGGGTTCACTCTCTGACCAGTCAGTATTTCCTAGGTCACAGCACTGCAAGACCTCAGTGCCCTCACATGACCTGCCCTTTTGAACTTTTAATCCTTTGACTCATCAGAGAGCATTAGCAGCTCAGGACACTTTGGAAACCACCAGCATATTCTTCCCTGGCTCTTTCAAAGTTTGCTTGGTTTCTTCTTCACATCCAGCTCCCACCCTCTCCTTAATGATGATGCAGGACACCTTTTGGGGGCCTAATTGAAGGCTTCAAAGTGCCTGACAGTTTATTATAAAACTATTGTCCTTGGTAAATGTCACAGGACTCATGTTTTATTATATTTATGACCTTTTTTCCATTAGTCTGCCATTTTCCTGAGAAATTATGACCTTGGCTCTATCAGTTTAAGCAAGCTGGTTTTATATATAGCAAATGTGTGCGTGTGCAAAAAAGGAGAGAAGAGGGAAAGCCACCAAATAGCTTTCTATTAAAACAGTGCTTATACTGGCCTCTCCTAGAATGTGGTAAGCAATTTAATAGCTGTGATAAGGGAAGAAATAAGGAAACAAATTGTGCCAAAATTAAAATCTCAGGGGGTGTCTCTGACTCCAGTGGACATAGGACAATAGATCCTGGTTGCTGTCAAGCCTATAATTCAAAATAAATTTCACTTGATATTTCTTGTCAGAAACAGACTTCGGATTTTCCCCTCTCCCTGCTTGTTCCCTCACACTCATGTATTTTGAGTTTCCTCACCTTCTATTTTGGATAGCTTTAAAATATTTTGCTTAGCAATATAAATCTCCCATAGTCTAAGTCTCAGGATAGACTACATATAAACTCTATCTCACCCTTCACAGCAGTTCAGAGGATGACATCAGCTGGATCTCTGCAGGAATTTGGGAGATAAATAATCCAGGCACACTGGGTGAAGGGCTGCAGGCTGAGGTGGGTCACAGGGTACTTTTCAAACAGCAAATCCTTCTATCATTTCTAAGGGGTCCCCTAGAAGTACCTAAAAAACATCGAAACTGTTATCGGCAGATGTATAACTGAAGTACGGGGGCCTGTACCTCACCTGGACAGTATGGGGGCCTGTGGGTTGGCAGTGGCTAGTGCCTTCATTCAGGGAGGGATCCAAAGCTTTCTAAATGAACCAGTGCCAGGAAATGTTCTCAGGCACAGGAACGTGACTGTCTACACACTTTGTTAGACCAGTACTGGGCACATTAATTTACTGGTATAGACTTAGCCAGAATAGCTGAGTTCTGTATGCATGATCCCAGGGAGCAGGTTGATCTCTCATTTAAGAAAAGAACATCTTTAACTGGCATTGGTCTTTCTTGCCCCCGCTGGGAGTGGGTGAGGTCAATTCATTAAAGCCTGAATTGAGAAGGATAAAGCTATAAAAAACATATTTCTCTTTAAAGGGTTATTTTTAAAAGAAGAAGTTTGGAGTTGTTTCCATGCTGTAGGATTTGAAATGGTTCAACTTTTCATTCTTTTAGCCAACCTCTTAAACAAACAAAGATGTTCTCACTGCGGATATTGAAAGAGTTCTGCAACTGCCTGCCTTTCTGGCCCAGGCTTGTGGGAGCAGAAGGACAAACATAAAAATGGAGAAAATTTTTAGGATAGAGATCTTTTTCAGAAGATTATGCATTTATGTGAAATTTTGCTTTTGAATAAAAATTAAAGATATTTTTGAAAAAGAACATTTGCTTTTTAATTACAGTCTCGGCAGTAGCATTTATTAATAGAGATCAGTGAAGAAGCTTTTGCCATTTACTACCTCTTCTGCAAAGCACCCCTGCATATTGTATCATCTTTTCGTACAGATCAGCAAGGGCAGGATCTATCCTGTCCTTCAAGGGTTCTGTCCTCTTGCCTTTGCCTCTCCCACATGTCACACACAGTATGGAAAGCTATCAGAGGCATGTTCTTGGCAGCACCTCACTTTGCAGTACTTCATTCCCAATTCCCACGTAAGGGCTGACAGACTTTGGTGACCTTTTGCATCAACACTTGCTTACTAAAATTAGAGTTTTTTCTTCCTGGCATATAGCCAGACAGATTATACTCCTCAACCTGTCATCCACGCAGGGCAGGCAGGCCCAGAAACTGATGATGCAGAGGAAGAAACATCTTCATGAAGAGTAAAAGGAGCTCAGGGGGGAAAAAGAAAATGCAAATGGTGTTTTAGCAGTTTGTATGCATCTATCTATAGTGAGTGTACACATGCACATATGATATTAAGTGATAGTGTCAGCCCAAAAGGTTGAGAGGTTAGATACAGGTCAGATAAGCATCTAGCTATTTTGATGTGTCTCGAAAGTTCATTTGAATTCATTGAAGATTCATCAAAACCATTGGCAAAAAAAATCCCATAGTATTGAACATTGCAGGGCTGCTGCACATCTTTAGCTGTCTGGAGACAATGCTTGGGGTATCTGAATTTCCTCATGCTATTTTCGTGACTTGTAGAGTGAAAGTGAAAATTAAAATGAGGATTAGGAAAGGAAAACATTCAGTGTGATATTCTGTGGAATAAGTCTGCTCTGAAGAAAAAAAAGCTGCTTAATATTTGACCATTAGTAAGTCCAGAGAAATAAGATGCAAACGTTCATCCTAACCTGAGAGTTATATACCTTGACTTGTTTTATGGTAACAATTATTGTTTCATAATGCTTACTGGTGTATTAGCATGTACGAAGCAATCACTCTCCTATAAATATCACACTGTGGCTCATTCTGAGATCTAAGAAACTGATTAGTAAATAGCAGAAGACAGTGAGATTAACAGGAAGTTTTGTTAATTTGGGACTGGCTATACACAGAGAGTTGGGTTTTTTTTCCTGGCCAATGAAATAGCTGAAGGGACATAGACTACTAATATTTTTTCAATCAAGAAGTCATTCAGCTTTCACTGGAGCTTGTATTCTACATGAACAGCGCACATGTCTGACATGAAACTTGATGCTGTACATTGCTGTGCTTAATGAGTGACTGTTGTGTCAGTGCTTCAGCATCTGCACTGCTCCGAACTCTGGAAAAGCCATTCCCAGTAGTGGCTGTTCCACATCACTCTTTCTTTAGGTCACCAATTCTGAGAGCTGACTGAAATTGTGTGTTAGCTATATCCCTCCAAGCTGGCCTATACAAAGCCTTTGAATGCTAAATAAAATTAAGGCCACCTTGCATATCTTAAAGGAAACAACCAGACTATATTTTCAATGTCTGTTCACCAGTAGAAATGATGGATTACTAATACTAGCATTTTTTTACAGTCTTGGTCATGAGTGCACCTGAGAAACAGAGTTGTGCAAGGGAAAAAGAAGGATCATGTAGTCCTTCCAGTAGAGCTGTGGGTCTGACTCTGCCATGACGTACAAGCACCACAACACCACTATCCTCTCCAGCAGGTGATTTATCAGGCAGAGCGTTGCTTGTGTGACTGCTTCACTTGGCCAAACGGCCCACATACTTTCCTTCACGATGCTGGGGAAAGCGGAGTGTAGACCATCAAAGCCTGAAGTTTTCATTCTCTTCATGTGGTTACTTTTGCAGTTGTGACACTGCAAGTGACGTAAAGGGAGAGGAAAAGGCTGCTTTTTCAGCAAGATGCAAACACAGAGATATTATCCGTCCACTGATTTTAATCTCCCTTCACAAATACTCATGTATAATTAGGTTCAAGTCACTGATGTTGTCCCTCCTTTCCACCCCTGCGTTCAGGTTTCTCAAACCTTGTCAGCAATGGAGCGGATATATCACTGCCTCTTATTTAACTGGGACAAGGAGCAAACATTCCCAAGCTCACTTGCTGCAGCATATTTATACCCTGAGATAGAATTAATTTACCCTGCAAAAATACCCTCAAAATCCATCTGGCAGCTCACACCACCTTAAAACACAGAGGTAAAAACTGGAAACCTTAACTCTGGAAGAAAGAATGGTTCTGATCTTATCTTGCCAAATGAAAAGGAAAAGCGTATCAGCAGCAGCACTTGCTGTTCTCACATTAGAAATAACGCTGAAGCAGTTTTCAAATGAAGAGATTTCTTCATCTGGCAAAGACAGATTTTTCCTCTTACAGTATATCTTTGTTGGAATTGTTCGACTTCCTTAATTATAAAAACAATCAGATCACTGACATCAAAATATTTCAGTCAGATAAAAGACTCTTCTTTTGACATACCTGGCCAAAATTGTCCACATTTCTTCACCTCTTTGTTCTATTATATGCACTCCTTAGGTATATTATGTGTCTCATGATGGACCTTCTTACATACTTTGTCAAAAGGACTGTCTCCATTGCATTTTTCCACTCTAAGAAGACCATGGTTCATTAAAGCGCAGGCCACTGAACAAGAGGATTAATTTGTTAGGGGATCTATTCCAGGTTCTACAAGAAACAGTAACACTTTCAGTCAGAAAATTTCAGTTTTTACTTCTTGGCTGAAAATACGAGCTCTCCTGAGAAAATATTGGCATGTTTCATTTTCTTTGAAACAGCCGTGAGTGCTCTTGCCATTGCCTCTCCCCTTTCTGAAGGTGGGAGCCTCACTGTTCTCCAGATTTCTGTATGCTGTCATTGTTTTATTTGCTTCATTTTCACTGAAAATTTCCAGGGAGTGATAGCACAGGGCCAACATGAATGATTCATTTTCTACCATCCTACTCAGCAGTGTTGTGGCTGTGAGAGGTATTTTCCCATTTGCTTTCGCCTGCAGGCCCCTTACCCGTATCACTGGAAGGTGTGAGTTTTATACAATCCAGTTTCATTGCTTATCCATGATCAGAGAAATCAACTGGATCCTCTCTGTTGGATTCAATAAGCTTTTGGGGACCCCATCATAAGGGTAGTCTTTATAATGAGCAGGATAAGTCATGAGCAAAGGTGTCTTCTCGTTCTATTAAATCAGCAACTTCTATGCTCAGTTGGGCGTTCCCCTTTCATTACATCAAAATGTAAATGCAAGCAACTCAAAACTTGCTGCCTCTGCCTGTACTCACTTCCTCTCCTCACCCGGAGATATTGCTGTTTTCTGGGGTTCTGCTTTGACAGCTCTGATTCCAGATATGGGCCGTCTTCAACCCCAGCACAAGGGTGGTCCCTTAGATAGAAACGTGTATACAAATATGAACTGATCTGAGTTACCTTCAGAAAACCAAACATTAATTCATTATGTTTCTTTTTTTTTTTTTCAAATTGTAATGAATATTAATTGCTTTTCAGTAACACACCTCACACAGATTCCCCCATGGTTTTTGCTTCAATGTTATTCCTTTAATTAGCACTGTGTTTTTAAAAAGTCTAAATATATCACATGTATAATTATTATTTTTGATTGTGGCATTATTCTCACTTTTTTTTCTTGCCCATCTGTGAAGGGCAGAATGACTGGTGCTTATTTTGCATCTAAACTGACAGAACATGGGAACTACAACTGATCTAGAGCCCACAATGACAGGTCATCATCCTGTAATCCGCCTTCAGAAAGCCTTTGCAATGCAGGGTCCAAGCAGTCTTTCAGAAACAAAAGAGAGTTACAGTAAAGGTCAGAATTTCTGAATTTCCAGAGCTGAACTTCTTTCTTCTGTGTGAGTATGTAAGGTGAAGAAGAGGGAAGTGCTTTGGCTGTGATTCAGTTTAGTCGTTGACTAAGAAGGAAAGAAATCCTCAGGAATGTAATGAAAAAAATGCAGTAATTCTGAGCACCTGAAGCTTACTACAAGATTCATTTAGTGTTTTCATGTTTGACCACCTATCCCGAGACTGGATTTGCTTTGTATTTAGTTCTTCAGGTTGGGTGGTTGCTAGACAGGGTCTTGCAACACCTGAGCTCACCACATTTCCTCTGAGACTTTGCACAAGACGCTTAGGACCAGTCCCCTATGAGATGTAATTTTCTGTCTATCTCCCACTGAATCAAGCAAGAAGTGAGCACTAAGCACCTTTGCCTTGGTTTCCCTGCTTAGGAAATAGGTATAATTTTTCCTCACTGCTTCTTAGAAAAATACAAATACTAATAATAAGCTTTTTAAACTGCCACAAAAATGCCATTATCATGTGGTTGTCTATCAGTAAAAATACTGTCCATTTTCACTGTGCGTGGCCAGGATGAGCAGACCTCCAACCTTCACTTAGTGGGGAGCAGTTTGTCAGTGTCCAGTGAAGGTGAGTGAATAATGGCCCTGGTAGAACAAAGGAAAACATGAGAGCTGCATGGGGAAACTGAGGCACTGAAAACGTAAGTGACAGTACCATGAAGGCATTTTCCACCGAGTTGTTTCTTAGATGCATATTTATTATAAGATTTCCTTGTAATCTTTCCAAAAGGGTATTTTTTTATTCTTTCCTCTAAATCTTGATGTTTTCAAAGTAAAAAGAAATATTCTAAGGGGCAGTTAACTTCTTTTTATTGAATCTTACCTGGTATTGATTCAAAAAAAATGCAATTTGTGGTATCGACAATGAAATGTAGTCTTTGCTGTTTTGTTTTGGCATTTGTTTGTTTGGTTTTTTTTATTTTAAAGCCTAATTTTAAGCTCACAGTCACCTATATTGCTTTTAAAAATATCTTTTCACTCAATATCTTAGTGATTGGCTTTTATGGAGAAAAAAAATATTGTTTTCAGGTAAGCAACAGTGTTTGGATATAAAAATTATGTTAAAACATTTATTTGAGTGGGGTGGATTGGTTTTTTTTCTTGCTGTTGTCTTCAATATTATTGATAAAATGCAATCTTGTGTACATATGCAGGTAAGCCTATTGTCAAGCTCTGCTACATACAAGGATGACATTTCAAATGATGACCTGACATAACTACCTTCTGAAAGAGCTGGTGGCTTAAAATGCAAAGCAAAACAGAACTGGAGATGTTTAACAAGGATCACAAATCAAGGATAAAATGAAGTCTGCATGCAGAATCTCTCCAAGGTATTATATGAGAATCAAAACCGCAAAGTTCTGTTCAGGCTAAAAGCAGCTGTATCACCTAAGAAGAAGTAAATGGAGTTACAATAGTGAATCTGAGGCTGGGCTGTTATGTAGTTATGAAAAAGCACATTACTTCCCATGCTTCAGTTTCCCCTGCTGTAGGTGGGAAACGGTGCATTATCTTTCTCTTGATGAAGCATTTTGAGATGGGCATAGAGTAGGCCCTAAGAGCCTCCTATTATCACGAAAAAGAGATGAGGCCCCCTTCCAGAGCTCTTTTCTGCGGTCATCAATGGACAAAGGTCTCTTCCTAGGAAAACGATATGGCTGAGAAACGCTCATCCTCAGTTTTCTCTGTGTGCAGTAGAATCAAACAGGCATAGAGAGTTACGGTGATTATAAAACACTTTCCTTGAAAATGTCTTTTGATCTCTGGCCTCCAAAGTGCATCAACCTTCTTCCTTTCTGGGAAAAAGCTTCTCAGTTCTTAGAAGCAGCCAGCGCTCAGTGGGGCTGCTTGTGAACTTGTGCTCTAATGGAGGCATCGGCAGGAGGAACTGGACATGATCTAGTTAAAGGTCAGAAGTTTTCTGGGTTTTTGTTTTATGTGTGGGAGATCTTGATTTCCTTTGCTCTGCCCCGTTCTTGTCTAGTCAGCTTGAGGAACAGATGTGGGCTTTCATCCAGCTGTGTGTAACACAATAAATATGCATTCTGAGTTTTAATACCTGGCGTAGTGTCCTCTGGAAATGGACTTGAACAATGACAGCTACACTTGGCATTTGCAGGAATCAGCTGGACTATCTAGAGATCACAAGGTCCAAATAGGAGAGCTGTAAGCCCAAGAAAGTTTTTTTCCAACAGAGCTGACTTGTTCCAGCTTCATTTTTGCTGACATATCTGAAATCCTTTGTCAGGAATCCCTCTGTTCATCACAGCTATTAGATAAAGCCAGGAAAGCTGTGGAAGGGGACCTCACCAATTAAGCATTCTGATCCAGTTTTCTTGGAACCTGGGTATTTCTGGGTGCCAAATGCAAATGTATGCCTTGGAGTCTTGTATAACAATAATAAATGAAAAAAAAAAAGAAAAAAAAAGGGTAAGTTTTATTTTAATTAATTTACAGTGAGTTACACATTTGGAGTTCAGATCACTAGGAAATGAGCTTGGCAGACGCTGGCTGTGATAATGATGCTCAACTAAGGGAAATGATCTGGCCATACACCTAACAGGTGAATCATAATGCATCATAAACTTATTTTTAATATAGAGAAGGAATGCATCTCAAGATTTTATATATTCTCCCAATATTTCACGTGGAGTTTTTGGACCCACTTCCCCCACCCACAAGTAGCTGGCAGTGAACTAGACTGACATAACATAGGATGTAACACCTGGCTATGCTACTATTTGTTGGATGCATTTCATGCTTATCTGGAAAAAAAATACTGCAAATGACTCACTAACTAATTATTTCTATTTTTCCTTTAAGAAATTAGATATAATAAAAGTTCTCAGGCAGGAATCTTTACAGTATCCTTATCCTTTGTTGACATGCAGACTCTTTTGTGCTTTATATGTAATTTCAGTGACCAGTAATTTAGGAAATCTGGGACTTTCATCTCTAACTCATTTCTTCCTAAGCCACATCAATTTAGGCTTCAACATATGTACACAAGTAGCCTGAGTACCTAGCTGCTACTTAAGCACATCTGAAATCCAAATAGGAAGTGGCACACCATTAAGGCATTTGACTGGCCATGATGTACTTGGCTTAAACCCATCTTTGTCTACAGCAACATCCTGCTGGGCATATACAGTGGCAGAACTTCAGCCATCTGTAGAAATGAACAGCTAAAACAGGAGGCATCCTCAAAGCTTAAACCCGACAACGAAGCAGGGCTTTTCAGGGTCTCAGTTTTACACCTGGATTCACTTAACTTGCACTAATGTCCCACACAAAGATCTTCCTTTTAGTTTGAAACCTTAAACATTTTGCGAAGCATTCTTCAATGCACACTAAATTTTTGCATAAGTTAAATGTTAGCTACTGTTGACAGAAAAAAACTGGCCTACTTTCCAAATTTGCTGGTCTTCACATTTAAGAGTTCATCACTGCTGAAAATCAAGGCTCGTTTACTGGTATTTTGGCATACAGGCTGGGGAAGGATTTTCAGAAGTTAAAGACAATTTCCTCAAAGGCAATTAATTGCAGTTAGTACTTCTAAAATTCCCCATATTCCTCTTTCTACACATTAATCATTAACCCTTAAACTTCCATAGAACAATTATGTTTCAAATCTGATATGCTTTCTGGAAGCAAGTTCACACAGTGAGAGAATGACTGCTGATGAATCTCTGTAGGCTTTAATTCATTTCCACTAAAAATTTATTTTCATACTGCTTCTACTGATTTGGTAGTGATCGCTATTAGAGGCAGGATAGGAAAACTTCTGGCCAGACTCAGTCTAGCCATTCATACATTCCTGTTCATCACGCTATATATCAATGCTGACTCTGGATTATGCAATTAATCAGTTGCAGAGGATATAGGGATTTAATTACACTAAAAAGAGGAAGATTATGTCATTGATTACTTTAAGAGGGAAACATCTGAAAAAAGCCTAAGTAGTGAGAATTTCTTCTCCATAAGCAACATGCCTTAGGACTTGAAGAGCTAGACTGCAAGTTACTATTAATGTAGAATTAATTCATTTTCCAGATGTTACACCAGCACTGAACTCAAAGAATGTTATCTTAGCTGGAATAATACAGAGTTTTACTTACTGAAATAAGTTAAGCTTATGAGTATTGTACCCTTCTTACAAAAAATAACCAAACCCAACTAATTACCTGGGTTACACAGTTTTAAACCTGGAAAAGAAAAATGTTTGATTAACATGAGAAAATTAGTATTTTAGGAAAGCTTAAGTGCCCTATGTGAGCATGTGATTTAAAAATAAAATATAAGCATGAAAATGCCAGAATGGATCACATAAATTTTTTGATCCAAAATTAACATTTGATATGACTATCTAAGGGCTGTTATAGTCTACTGCATACTTATATAGCTGTGTATGCTATAGTACATATCTACAAAAGTGAAAGGAAGAGTTTTTAAATTTGGAAAAACATTTACTGTTTCAGTTTGGGAATATAAACCATCTAAGCATGTTACAAGTATATAGCAATAGGATTTTCCTTCCCCCAAAGCATATAAGTCACTTATACCTAAACCAAAGGTCCTGACAGCTGGGAGATCTTTATCTTACCAAGTCAAGATGAAATTTAATGGACATGACTGATCGAAATGAATTTTTTCAGTATGGTCAGACAAAACTTGCTTTTGACAAATGCCCTGACAACTTTTAGCTTCCTAAGGACTTACTGCATGTCAGAAAGTTTTTCAGATCACAATTCTGCTCTGCGAGGGCACATCTGATCTCTGTTATAACACCTCTTGTTTTATTTGAGCATACCCTCTGTTACCAGTTGGACACACAGAAGAGGAGCTGGGGAGGTAAATAGGCATCAATGTGTAACATTATCCCAATCAGTTGGTTCACCTCTGTATTATATATTTTTGTAGGTATTAAATCAACACTATAATTGTTCCTGTAAGTTGTCATTTTAAAGTCTATTTTATAGATCAGAGGAAAAAGAACTGAAGGGATCTTATCTTGAACATTCTCAACTAAAAGGGGAGAGCAATGCGTCTCTGCACAGAACCTCCTGTCTGTTTCTTAAACTAACTACAAGAGCACAAAAATTCCAGGATATTTTATTTCATCTGCTTTTACAGGCAGTCCTGTAGCATGCCTGTTCTGATACTTTGATGGGAAGTTATTAGTCTGACTTACAGTTGGTTGCATTTCTGCCTGATGTAGTGCCTGCCAGTAAGTATAATCTAAACATCTTAACAGGTTACCATTATTCAGCTGAGTTTCATTCCTGCGGATATAGATTTAGAAGAGCTATCACTTAGTGAATGTCCACCTTAAATCAAACAAAATTGCAGCCATAGGTGCGGAGATTTTTTTTACTTGGAGCCATATATATATATGCAAAATATATATGAAATACTGCAAAGTGTTAACAATATGTTTGAACCAAATGAAATCAAAAGAATCTGGAGTTGGTTATCCTCTAGGAACCCTCTTTTTTCATGGAGAAAGAGTTTTCAGCAGGCTTGTAAACAGTACAGAAAGATCACATGGTTTGCATTATAGTTTCTTCTACAAGCTTTCTCTTTCAAATGAAGTATTCACTCTAAGATTTTATGTGTTTGACTCAATTTGATGGCAAAATAAGAATAAAATATTGAAACCCTTGTGCTCATGATTAGGCCAGATTGAGTCTGATCAAATAGAGCTTTAGGAATTTCAGTTATGCTTCAAATCTCCCATGGAAGATGAAAGGGAAAGAAATGAACCCACCATAGTCATGAAGACTTTCAAAAAAAGATTGAGGAAGAAAGAATAACGATCAAGATGCTTGATTTAAATCCTGGCTCAATCACTCTCTTGGTTTGAATGATCTTATGGTTTAGTTGAATTTAATTTCCCTGTGCCTCAGTTTCCCATTAGTAAAATAGGCAGTGATTAAATCCTTCCTTACCCCTTCTCTGTTTAAGTTGCAAATCTTTCCAAGCAGGGCTCCATCTAGAACATGTGCACACAAAGGAAGCTTGAAAATTGGTAGTATTCCTATAAGAGCATGGAGACTGCTGACAACAGGTGTGCTTCTCTTTCATGCCACATTCAGTCTCTTCTACACAGAGACTAATGGATAAATTCAGAAAAATATGATGCCAAAATCTCAAACTACAGCACAATAAAATCTTTTCCCCTGATTGCTGAAAGTGTACCTACAGTCTACAAGTAGGTGATTTATTTGCAGCCTGTTGAAGATAAAGGATATAGGAACTAATGAGAGATGAAAACAAGTCTTTTGTATTTAACCTCGTCTCTAATAAATCTAAGTCTACAAAGCACCAGGCCATGCTTAATATTTTACCTTGGCTGACATCTGCAACTTCTTCTTGAATGTTTTGGTATTTTGAATATCTTGTAAAGATGTATTTGCTGTCCCAGGTTCTACTGGAAAAACTTAGCACCAAAGTTGGGTATTGCAATATGTAGGCTTGGCAAAACTTTCCTACGCAAAAGCAAAAGAAAGATTTTTTTCTGTGAGGGCAGACTTATCAAGTCCGGAAAGCTGCTAATGAAGAGCAATGAAATCAAAGCATGTTATCATCCAGGTCACTGGTCCATGCCAGAGATTATTAAAATATCAAAACTAAAACTATGTCTCTAATATGTTTGCATTTGGAATAAAACTCTAATTGAGGCACCTAGGATGGGATATACTCCTGTTCTTTCCAAAAGCCCCATCACTGAGGAAACATTGGAACCACCATTGTAAAGCACTTTCAACAAGCATTTGGATCTGATGAAAAGAAGCTGATGGGGGGCTAAGTAAGTGTGTGTGTGAGTGAATAATATCTATTGTCTCTGCTATCTTCTCAGTGCATTAGAAGAAGTGGACTCTAATGATCAAGTTGAGATGACTGAAATAGAGACAAGCACATAGCAAGAGGTGAATTGACTGATCCCCCTTTTGCACTTTTCTGTCACAAATCATCTTAGTCAGCATTTTTAGGACAAAATTCTAAGGGGAAGAAATAATTTAATGTACTTTCAAGTGGGGTTGAGACGATTTTGCCTTTAAAGATATCTAATTTCTGTAGCAAGGGAAGAGATTATTCTACACCATATGGTAGCTGTCCTGTGATGTCACAGTGATTAATGACAGGATCAGTTGGATGCTCCAATGGCATAACAAATGACCTGGGTTTCCTGTAATGGCAACAGTTACACATTCATACTAGGACCCTGCAATTAACTGAGCTCTGGCCTTGGCTCCCCCTGGGTTTAAGTACTATAAAGTGAATGAAAAGACTACTACCAACTTCATGAGGATATGGGTCAAGCATCCTGTGACTATGAGTACATCCCTGAGGCTGTGGATATATGTTTCCCATCTGTAAAACTGGTATTTATCTGTTCACAGGCTCGATGTAAAATGAACTGATAGAAGGTTTGCAAAACTTTTGTAGACAAAAAAGTATTAAATGGAAACAACATATTTTAGGGAAATTTTCTGTTGATTTTTAACTCTGCGTCATAGAATGAAGAACGTCCAACACCCTCTGTCTAATGATCTCTTTTAAATGCTTAGTGTTTAATTTGCCTTATGATTATTTGTCAGATAAAACCAGGAAGACTACATTAAATGCTTTGTGCTCAATTTTTATGTCAAAGGTTTTTTGGGTTAATCATAGTTTCCTGCCTGAAATAATTCTGGGGGCAGATAAATCTTCCTTACTGTCCTGAAGCAAAGCAATGCAAACAAGGAATGATCTATTGATCCCAATACCAGCTTTATTGGTATTGCTCACTTTGGCTGTTATTTTAGGTTATGTGTAAAGACACACGTGATTTGTCATTAGCTGACAGAAAAGAAAAAACCCAAACAATGAAGCAACCAAAAACAAAACCAAAAATACCCTGAAAAACTGTTTCTTTTATTGACCCTATTTTACCTGTGATTTTCTTCAGATTTTCCTGACTGTTTTGGTCAAAGTTATAGTCTTGAGCATGCACTGTATTTGGGATCAGGCTTCCATTCATCAAGTTGTTGAGGCTCTTTGAACCCATTATCTTCAAACTATTCATCTTTTTGATCTGTCTTTGTCTCTATTGATAGCAGTATAATATTAATAGATCATTTCTTATTTTTCAATAGCTATTTTCCACTGCTGATTGTTGGACAATTCAGTCATCAAATGTGAAGAAGATCCTGTTGCTACTGGCATTGGGTTTTACCAGAAAAAAACCCATCGTTTTCATTTGGTTTAGGTTCTCTCATCCAGCAAAAAGTGAATGTTCATGAAGAGAGCTCTTGAAGGGCGATATGTTTGGCTTCTCAGTCTAAAAATTTATGATTTTCATGAATAAATCACACCGATGATTTCTGAATGTTGCAGTGGTTGAGTGTGTAATTACTTCACACTAGTGAGAGGAATTCATCCAAAACTCTACTAATATTCGGATTGCAATGACATTCTGGAGGTAAGAAACAAATAGCATTTTTGCAGACATTTATCTTAGGTTAGCTGATCCAAAGAGTACAGACACTGTACTGTATAAACAAACCAACACATGTTCTTCCTTGTTCACTCACTGTTTTTGCGACAGGTTTGGAAGTGAGATAAATACACAAGTTTCAAATAATTTATAGAAGCAAAGAAGGAACATTCACACAGATCACATTCCAGTAATGACACCCTGGATGATGTCTGGAAAATATTAGATGCCAGAAAGGGTGATGGGAGAAGGTGGCTTTTGGCTGGTTTCAGTTTGTTCATTTTGTTCCTTGCCACTCATTCAGAGCTACCTATCCCTGCTTGCTCATGGCAATGTTTTTATGCCATTTGGAAGTGACAATTGATGGCTACCCTTCTGCCCAAGAAAGTGTATAAAAAACAGATCACAGCTCTGATTTTATAAGAGTTTAGTGGTGTTTTTTATAGTGACTAAAATTTCACACATGCATTGAATGTTCTCTGGGGTTTTTTCTGCTCTTTTTAATGTGGCTGTCCAAAGACATTCTCAGCTGAATTTGCTTCATTAGGCTAATTTATAACTTTTTTGTTAGTGAACTCTAAACTGGTAACTCAGCTTTTGCAGAGTATGGGTATTCCTTTGTACTTTTAATTCATCCCATGTAGCTATTGAGTGACAAGGGCAGTGTTAATTTATGATTGGACATTGGAACCTGAAATAACAAGTGAAAAGGGAGAGACAAGAGAATTTCAAAGCATGAAATTAAAACCCTTGGGCTATGACTGAAGCTACTACTTGTTTTTCTGATTTTGTTTCCAACAATACTTTTGTTCTACTCTTGGCGTGATAGGTTTCACAGGACACGATTTGGGGTGGTTTTGCTCTTTTTTTCATGTGATATATGAGGTATTTTTTATTAGTTTGTATTATAAGCCTTGCTTTGTCTGTCCTTATTCAGATGCATGCTATTAATTGTCTTTATGAGAGCAATAAATATTTCTGATGTATTTAGCTGTAGTTCCTCTTTAACCTGCACAAGAATCAGATCTGAGTAAATAGGAAATACAAATTTCTAGGGAAGTTTAAGAGCTGGCAATCTTCAGCCTTTGCACTAAATAGGATCAGGGCATCAGCATGCCCATTGAGTAGCAAGCAGGCAAACTATCGAAGCTGATCACTCTTCCTGGTGGTTCTGACCTGGGCCAGCCAACAGTATGCCAGAGAGTGCCTGGACCAGTGTGTGGGACAGGACAGGGCAGGATGGGACAGGACAAGGGCTTTAGCATGATGGGCCAAGACATACTGATCAATTTCTCCGATGTGGAATCATCTTCTGCTTCAGAGTGGTGAGCCAAATGAATCAAAGTCTCTTTGTCTGCTACATGGGACAGAGAAGAGGTGCAGGACATTTTTTTGTTTTAATTAATATTAAGAGTAGCATTTAAGAGTAAAGAAGGGAAACAGGAGGACAGAGTGTAAGCCAGAGAGATTAAATTCTCTCTGGGAAATAGTTCTTACCCTACTTTTATTAACTTTGGTGAAGGAGGAATATCTCAAGCGAATTAACTGTTTTCATGACCTCTTATCCTTAAAAGTACTTGAAGTTGCCAGGATCTGGAAAAGTTGCTTCAGGGTTACAAAGAACTTCAGGAGTTCTTGTTTATGCTCCTTACTCTGCTGCCACTCCCAAATCAGACACTGTCATCCTCTCTTTTGTAAGTAACATAGCAAAAGCATTTTCTCCTGTTCCTTTTTGGGGTTTTATCTTCTACATGTGAATGCACGTGAACTTCCTTTTGAAGCATAGGCACAATTTGCTGGCAGTGAGTCCATAGCAGTGACTGCTCTGAGCTATTGCAATGCTAGTTATGATTTCATAAAATCATGATTTTAAAAGATTCCCGTTACTTAAAATAATTCTGAAGTGCCAAGCGTCTCAGAGTGTGAGTGTGAGACAAAACTGTGATCAAAAATGTGTGGAGGGATGCTACTGCTTGAAGATTTGCTTTCTTGTCTTTCTGTGATATGACTACGTTCCACTACTGTGAAGTCAAAAGTGCTGTAGATATGTAAGAAAGCTCAAAGGTGCTATAAACTCATTCTGTTCACTCAGATTCATTAAAAATGTTCTCTCTGCACCAGATTTAATGTTTTGCTGGAAGAGGCATCATCTGTCCCCTGCTATGGGCATAAAACCATAAAACTAGAGTAAATTCTGCAGTTTTTCCTGAAGTGAGTTCATCATGAACCTATTCAAGATCAGAATTTATGTTTGAGCTGTAAGGAACAGATGCTTCATTCACAATCAGGGAACTATGACATGAGTGGCTCCTGGGTTTGTCAAATAAATAATGTCTTTCAAACAATTTTCTTAGCCTGTCTTCATACGGGAGGTGCTCCAGCCCTCTTACCTCTGTTTTGTGAAGGCAAGCTCTTGTTCATGCAGTCTGATAGAGTAAGGCTTGCACAGGGTTAAGTGTGCTATGGCTTGCTCTATTGAACAGGTATACTGAGCAAAGCTCATGCCAAACACAGGGGAGATGCTCTGATCCTGAATTACCAGGTCACGTTCCAGCCAGAAACATGGCTAGAAACATGCAGGTCATACGAGCACGGCTGGAAATATACAGGTCATAGGTATTTGTGTGCTTAACCCAGCTTTCAGGTCCTTCCTTCCCTTTGCAACAGCAATTAGCATGGCATGAGTTCTCTTTCATTAGTGTCAGGGCATAAGGCAGAGGGAAATAAACTTGTCACAGATACAGCCAAGGGAGGTCATGGGTGCTGTCAGGAGACCCCTGCCCTTAGTTCCAGGTAGACACAGTTTGAGCCATATTCCTGATAACTAACAAACTTTTTGCTATTTATCACTGTCAATGCAAAGCTGAGGGAATTGTTTGTGAGAAGGCAGAGAGAAATTCCCACAGAAAACTTGGATTCAGTTTTTGTTGCTGTTGACACTTCCTGGTTGCATTGAAAGAACCATTTATTGTTACCCTGCCTGGGTGTCCATGAAAATTATTTTGAGTCAGGGCCAGCAGTAAAGTTTCTTCTTTCCCATGAAGCTTTTTCTTGCCAGAGTCTTAAACTTTGAAGGGCTCCACTGCAGAAACAATTTTGTTAACTCTAAGGGCACTGGAGTTTTTAATCAAGGACCCTAAAATTGCGAGACAGGATTAAAATCCAGTGATTATATTACTATGACTATGAGTATTGCTGTGATGGTTTATAATACTAAATAGTTATCTATAATATGTTTTGTTTTGTAAGAATGAAGAATACACTTAATTGACATTTTAAAGCTTTTCCCTGCTACCATGCAGACTAGAATGTTGAGACTTCTATATATTTAAATTCCAAGATTTGGGACTTAAAGAGGAAATTAAAAATATTAACTTTTCATGAGGGTTTCTTGCACTGTAGAAATTAAAAGGGCTTTTTTTCAGCTCCTCTGTATTCCATAAGGAATTATGCTGGAAGCACTTCTTAAAATGACATAATTTGAAAAATCCTTTATTTTGTTAAATGCAAGTATCCTGAAATATCTTACTCGTAAGGAGTAGCAAGGAGGCTAACAGTTCCATAACAGTGAGAAAGGATAAGACAGTGAGCTGGATAGTAATGCTGTAGCTGAAACAATTTGAAGAAAATACATAACCCAGTTACTAACCACTAGAAGTTTAGAAATATTTTCTCTATGAACACACTTTTCCTTTAGCCTCTTAGATATTTCCTTCTTTAGTTTGGGCAAGACAGAGAGCTCTTCTTGTAATGGTGCCAGAATCCACTACAGCTATTCTAAATGCACTAAATACAATGTTTTGTGTCAAGCAGATGCAGGCTGAAACACTGGATCCAAATCATTTGTGGATTAAGGAAAAATCTAGATGCACTTGCTTTATTTCCACCTGGTTGCAACCTCTATTATCTAGCAGAACAGAGACCAAATGCAACTAGCATCAAGCTTGAAGAAACTCAGTATCTAAGCTTGACTTTCACTTGAAAGCTCAGGACAATTTTGCTTAGGCAATAGTTTAAACAACTGAATCGTTCTCATCAAAGACACAAGCACCCTTGGTTGACTTACAGGAGAATAAATATTCTTCAAGAACACTCTAGTGAGGCAAGCTCCCACAAGCATTTCCAAAGCCTCAGAACTGGTGAATGGCCCCACTTCAGGAGCGTTTTTTTTCCTACACCTGTGCCTCTGCTATAAAATACATTTCATAGACAGAAAATGTATTTATAGTTTCCGGTACAAAGAGACCATGACTTGTACCTAAAGTAATGGCTCCCTTCTCAATGTAGTGTGTTGTTGTGGTTATTAGGGTAGCCTCAGAAAGGCAGGCTGGGAAAAAGCCCTCAAAGATGAAGACAAATTAACTAACTAGTGAATCCAGCATCATGGAGTCTGTTTTCTGGTCTACAAAGCACTTTCTGACCTCCTGGTCTCATTAGAGCTGATTGTTTGTAAGTCCATCAAGGTATGTACAAACAGCACTCAGAATAAATGCCCCTGCTTCTTTTATAATGATGTATCCTTGTTGTCGTAAACTCAGCAATGAACTGTAGAGTACATCTGTGATGTATAAATGTGGATGCAGGTTACCTGAGCAGAAGCAAAACACGGCAGATGGCCCTGATCCCTGTCTAGCATGAGAAACTTATTTTTATAAGATCACATGTTCAGATTGAAAGTAATTAACTCATCTGCAGAGTTCCAAAACTTGTTAGTCCATGTTTGATGGGGAGAAAGGAGTAGTTCTGAGAATACTGAAAAGGGGTATGAGTTGAGTGTTAGTTGCGCGCACATTTATGTGTGTCAGCTGCTGCCCTCTGGTGCACTCAGTTAGATCTTCCCCACAGATAACAACCAGCAACCTTCTTAGATCAACTGCAATGCGCTCATGGTTTTGAAGCTAGAAAAATTACTTTCCTCCTGCCAGTGAGATGTGCAGAGAGTCGCTGTGCCTTGCTCTAAACCTACCACGAGCTTTCTAGCAGGCTATAACTTTCCTGCAGTAGTCTAGAGCCATGTTTCTGATCTGGAGTCTGGCGAGTGTGCAGATCTCTTCAGCCTAAGCCGAAGCTTGCCCGCACTTAAGCCATCTTTGCTATCACTTGCACACTAGGCAGAGACTCTGAATCTGAATCTACATACGAAACTTGAAAACTGCTGTAGCAATGTCTTTAGAAAGTCAGCATAACCCAAAAGTTTAAGTTTATGAGGTTCCTCACTTTCTACCCACAAGCTAAGATGGAGAATTTCCTTCAGCCACTAACGGGTGGGTTGTGTCAGCCCCTGTGCTCACCTTTTGTCAGATGATGGGGTCGATCTTACATCAATCACTTCCCTGTGCAGCAGGGAATACCAAGACACAAACATCACCTCCTCTGAGAGAGGGGGAGAAGGAATGTCCTGCCTTGCTGGAGACCACTACAAAGACAATGCTGTCATCTTAGAAGACCTGCCTGCAGGGCTCAATATATATATGTTTGAGCAGCATTATGGGGATATTGGACGCAATGAGGAATCTGTGACTTAAGAACAACACAAAATGTGTGTGTTTGGCAGTGTTTGAAGACAGAAAGCATGGATTAGACTGTACAGAGAACTGTAGAGGTTTTGGATACAGGAAACAATTTTTTTAACCTAACCTCTGTTCAGTTCATATTCAGCATCTCCATCTACTGGTAAGGTGGTGATGAAGATAGCCTCAGTACTAAGCAAGTTTTGGCTCAGGCTGGATACAGCTGTGCACTCTCCAGACTCCAGGCCAGCAGAAGACCTTGCAGTCTGCTCCCTGTTGCTCATTTACACGTCTGCAAGAGATTAAAGCCCTTGCAGATCTGCCAGCCAATTGCTCCTCTGAATGCACCCTCACCTAACTCAGCTGCAAAGGAGTTCAGCTAGCTGAAGCTGTTTAAAGCAGATTTTCCTGGCCTGGTTCATTCTGATTCAGATTGTTTAAATAGGCAAATTTGTTGTAAGGGCAAGTTGGAGCTGTTAAAAAGGCAGTGAAATATATAATGGGTCCTGGGCTGAAGTGTCAGATCACAAAGTGCAATCACAAAAGGACATAAATAGAAGACCCAAAGACTGTTATGATTCAAAAAAAATCTCCTAATATTTTCTTTCCTTAAAGATTTAAATTCGCATGTGTATTTATGGAAGTGTGCACATACAGTAAGAGTATGCACACAAACCATGTGCTTGGACAAGTAAGGGATTATGGAAAATGAATAATAAGAAATGAAATTGTTCACCCTGTCAAACCTTCCAAATTGGAGTGCTTTTTCTCTTAGGAAATTGTTATTTAAGTCTTTCCAAATAGAAATCTCACATATTTATCCTGCACGTGCTTTTATTCCTTCCACCTGCTCTCCCTTCAAATTATTTATAACTGCAGCATCTGGAATTGTGAAATGATTTGAGCTGTCTTAATGTGGTCTGGTGATATGAATAAGAAATAATGGTGCAATGCCATGTTTTCTTATATATTTTCCAGTATGTGTTTAAAACTGACTGGAACAGTCAAATACAGAAACAAACTTGAAAGTATCATGGCTGTGTGAACATACTGAATTAATGATGACACAGAGAGTATAAAACTACGTACAAGCCACAACTAACCAGGACCTTGCAATTGACCAATCATTAGTTTTAAACATTTTTGGCTAATAATATTTCTGTCATTTCTAATTCACCAGTTACCCTCCCTATGATTCACTTCTTCCAACCTTATCAGGGTTTTCACTGTAATCATGAGAGTAGACAGCCC
This sequence comes from Psittacus erithacus, assembly GCA_009867235.2. NCBI lineage: Eukaryota > Metazoa > Chordata > Aves > Psittaciformes > Psittacidae > Psittacus > Psittacus erithacus. The sequence continues at coordinate 91,983 of WYDI02002296.1, forward strand.
TGGCTACAGCCTGAAGGTGCATTCAGGATGTAACCTGATCATCTAATAAAAAATGGTTGGAAGCCTTGTCTGGAATGACCACTGTATAAACATGATCACTAAATGTGTGACCAGACAGAAAGGATTTGGGTCGCACAGAGCCTACTCTGAACAGCACTTCAAAACCTTCTGCACTTTTTTCTTGCATGTCTGTCCTCTGAGAAAGCTTACATACAAATCATGGTTCTGTTCCACTGTTTGCCAGGGACAGTCATATTACACTTGCTCAGTGACCAAGAGGAGGACATTCTTGCATTAGCTTTGTAAGCAGAAAGCGGCTGCCTTGTGCCAGTATGAATTTAAGGTACATATAAAATATGAAGGAAGCTAGTCAACTCAGATTAGCTTTGCAGAAACCTTTTCTTCATCCCATGCTGCAAAGGAAGGAAAAGAGTCTGGAGAGAAAAGTGGTTTTGTGAATACATGGCCTTGACTGTGTGTGATCAGCATTAAACTATTCTTGTTGGCTACCAAAAATGACAAACCAGAGCAACAAAAGTTGCTTCATTACATCTCACGTTACTAAGCACAGTTCAAGGGGAGGCAGGTCCTTACAGATGCTCACTTCAAACATACAGATGCAAAAAATAGACTCTAAAAATAACAAACTGAGATTATATAAACAATTTCAACACCCAGCTCATACACAGTATTAAAAGAGTATGTTCTGGATGGCAGCAGCTCAAATAAATCCCTCCTACTGAGGTTGCAGCAGTTGTTTAGAGCCTGAATCTCAACTCTGATTTAAAAGAAGCTAGACTGAAAATGTTCTAGGGTTTTTTTCTAATAATTGTGGACTTTCTACTAATGTAAGGGATATTAATTTCTGGAAGAAGGAAACTGTAAAGATTAACACTATCTTTTTTGTGGAAGATATGCTCCCTGCATATTGAAGCTCTAATAATCTAATATGGAGTTAATAAAACCTGTACAGAAGAACAGGAGGGGTGATACTGGAGTTGCTGTGATATTATTTGTAAAGGCTGTGTGAAGCTTTATGAAATACTTTGTGCAAATAAGGTCTTACTAATTTTTGGAACAAAAATGAGTTATGGGATGGGTTAAGTACATTGACACTTTGTAATTACAGAGATATTTAAGGGTACTTTTTAAATTCTAGTGAGATGTACAAAAACTTGGTTTTAATTCTCTCTTCAGCTGTATTTGGCATTTTACCTATGTCTTTAGGAACTTTCCCCTTTGTGTCACTGAGTTTCATCAGTCACAAACATTGGCGGGTCATTACTTTGTGGGAAAAGTACTGTATTCTGTCTGCTGGGAAGTCAAGTGCTGGTTACTATTTTCTCTTTCAGGCACAGAAAAGGAATCTGATAATTAGAGCAAAATGATTTTATTATCGAAACATGTGCTATTGGGTTGGAGGTTTTTTTGCGTATTTGTTAGTCTATATTTCTACAGATCAACTTATTTTGTGCTTTGAGAATGTATGTGTACATCAGAAGCATCCTTCACTGAGCTATGTTCATAAAAGTCACTTTTCACCTTGCTGCTTATGTACCTTTGAACCTTCCATATTTCTACTGTATGTAACACTCCTTCTCAGTAGAAATAAACCTCTTGGAACTCTGCCCTGCATTCACATTTGATATTTTGGGGTTTTCATCAAGATTGAACTTGATTCAGCATTGCATTGCGCATTGCATAGCTATTTGCCTCAGTGGAAATCCAAATAAAGTTAGTATAAAATGTTACCACACTGATTCTGTAGCATTGCAAGACTGCGTCAAAATAATTCTAAGTGACCACACACAGTGTGGTGAAGTAGGAGAGGAAGCCAAGTGTTGTAGCCATTCGGTATTTCTTAGTCATATGCTGTGACACTAGCTTCTATTGTCTAAGAAGGGATTGTGTCACCTATTGATGGCTTGCATTTGTTTATTGCTTGTCATGTAGACTTGGAGTGTGTATTAATCTGCTTGTTAATGTAATTGCTGTGTTCTTTTGCATGCCACTGAAATGCAGCCACCTCTAGGGAGATGCATGGCAGCTGCGAATAGCTTAGGGCATTGCAATAGTGTGGGAACCAAGCGAAGAACTGTGATTTAGTGGCAACCTGGATTTTTTAACAGTTACTGCTCAATAAGTTCTTTGAAATGGTGACTTTACTGCCAGTTGCAGCAGCTGCTGGACTCTTATACTCCCATAAGGAGAAAATTAGAAATACCTAATTCCCTCTTGATGTTTTGTTGTTGTTGCTGCTTCAATAAAACAGCTGGTTATTTTTTGTTTGGTTGGTTTTGTTTATAGATTTAAAGACATAATAACAACAAAATATTTAGGAAAATAAACTTTTCTTAGCTACTAAGCAGACCCACACTTCATAGATTTTTATTTGGCTTGCTACCTGCCAGAACTCTAATGCAGTTAGTCTGCTGCTTCTTTATTGCTGTAAGTTTCATCTCTCACTGTTTCCACAAATCCAGATTCTGTATGTTTCTCTCAATAAATCCTTTCTTACTTCTTCAGTTTGCTGGTTGATGTCAACATTCACAAACTACTCAATCTGCCTGTTAGCATCAACAGCTCGAAATTAATAAACTGTGATAAAAGTCAATGGAACAACATTATCTTCACACATACACACACACATAAAAAAAAAGGCTTGAAGCAAAACCATCATAATCTGACACCTTGCAACAAAAACTGTTTCAACAAACAGCGTGCCATGTTATATACATAACAGCAGTTAAAGGTAGTCTTTTGATCCTCCTGTTTTGAAAGGGCTGCCCCCATCAAGGACTAGATTTTGGGTGTTCTGGCAGGGATTGGAGTCCAGAGAACTGCAACAAGTGCCTGTGCTCACCTATTGAACACCAAGGAAAAAGGTTCAGGGAAGCTAGGATGCTCAGAGGTGAGCACCTGGATGAATACTGGATGGTCTCTTAATTTTTTTTTCCTTAAATTTTTAGAGTGAGGTGTCCCTGCCCATGGCAGGGGGGTTGGAACTGGATGAGCTTAAGGTCCTTTCCAGCCCTAACTATTCTATGATTCTATGAAATATACAGTGAGGTTTTGAATAGACAATGCAAAGGTGCAGCAAGTTCAACAAGCGAGAGTGACAGTGTCCTTTTTATAGGACTCTACAGTCCATCGATTTGGACTCCCTCTAGAGAGCACCACAACCTCCAAGCTGTAAGTCCACCTTCACTTGATCAGAACAGTGGGTTTAATCAAGGTTTAACTCTTCCCCAGAACACACTTGAGTGCAGACTCATTCTCTATTGAGCCCCACTATTTTTAGAGAAAAGTACAAAGGTCTGCATTAAAAAAAATCAGACACAGAATAGGAGTCCAAGATTTCAGTCTGAATGCAAAATTAAGTAATAACCTGCATCACATTGAAAAACAAATTGCTACCACATCAATAAGGAAAGGAACTATAATTATCTGAGTTGTATGGGTGAGGAAACCAAGACATGTTTTAGTTTATATGTCTCACCAAAACTTTAAATGTCATCAGCAGCACCAACTCCTAGAAAAACTTCCTAAATCTCAACTATGCTGCTTTGTAATAATGGCCTGTGTTCATAATTTTTAATAATTTTGTTTGAAGAAACATTTTATTTGCATTTATTGATTTTCAACATAATAGAACTAAAGAGAAATTATCTGCAATTAAAACAAAGTTAAAAAATAAAAGTTTCTTATAAATATTTTAATCAACTGTAATATCCAGTATGAAACTAAAATAAGATGAGGCTAATGCGATGTCTTTCACTTTGCATTGATTCTAGTAACTGATCAGAGCCGTTCAATCTAAGCTCCAGACAATTAGATTTGAAGTAGTTCATCCTCCTATAAAGGAAGAAATCACAGTTGGCCAATTTAGAAGCTGGAATGTTGCCGCAAGTAATCATTGTCTGATGCAAATCAAATAATAATTATTGCTTCAATGTGCTCCATAAAACCTGTATAGAAGATGCATTTCATAATAAGCATTGTTTTCATACAGTCTCAACACACGTTATGCACAAGCACAAAGAAAAGAAGAAATAGCAAGTCTGAAGAAAAGTATGTAGCAGCAGATTATCACTTAAGGCTCTGGTCAGTTTATGGCCTTATTACTCTGACAAATTCTTAGCATAGTCATGAAGAAGAAAAAAAAAAAAAGGGTGGAGAGGAAGGCTTTTGGGTATATTAGTCCAGTTTGTCTGTAAAATACATAGGAAGATAGTTTTACACTCCACGCCAGTGTCAGAAGACTGTCTTAGGATTGCTGTCCTTCTTCTAGTGAGCCAGCCTTCTGCAGCATTGAAGTTTATCGAGGGAAGGGAACCTAGTTTGCAACTTCATACTGTCCTTCAGCTATTGTGACATCTGCAATAGAAAATTATGATTTCGGTCAAAACTCAGCATCCTAAAATTAAGAGCTCAGAAGAAATTGCTTATCTAATGGATCTTACTGCATCTTTCTCCTTAGTCTAGGAAAAAGCACATTTGGCTATTGCATTTCCCAGAAGTAGTAAAATCAAAGAATGAGAGAAAAGAACCACAAATAGCTACTCAGCATCTTTATTCTGTTTAATGGAAGAGGCAACTTTGCCAGTTCAGTTTGTATATTTTAAAACAAAGGTGATCAAACAATAAACTTTATTTTCCTATGTGTTCATTTTATTCTCCACAAGGCTGCTTTTGCACTCAGCTTTCAGGATATTCAGGGAGTTCTATGAAATATTCCCATGGCTAATTTCCTGATTAAATAGTGTGTAATTCTTCATGGATAGCTGATATCTTCCAGAAATTACCTTTGGGGAAAGTAAGTTGTTACTGTAGTAGCAAAAGGGAGATAGCAGATTTATAAGAGAAAGAATCTAAGTAGGATGCCTACACAGACTTTTCAATTCCTCAACAGCCTCTGGCATATTATATATATCTATTGGAAGAAATTCTGCTCCCACTGAACTCAGTGGGAGTTTACCAATAATTTCCATGTCTCTAACATTTTACCTAAGGAATTCTGGAATGAATGTAAACCATCACTCTTCAGGACACTAAGGAACCTCTAACTAGTGGAGTTGGGAAAGCAAGTTTCCCTGTGGCCAGGTCATTTAGGGTATGGTAGAACTCCAGGCTCCATGCTCCAGTGTGGAGCCACACAGATAAACTGACTGTGGTCCTAGAAGGATTACAGCTTCTTACAGAGCTCCGACTTGACAGTCTCACCGCAACTAATTCATTCTTCCCATTCCCTCAAAGAATTTATTCAACTTTCTGGCATTTCTGGTCATGCCATGTCATCATCCCTTTAAAGACTGTTCAGAGTTTCTTTTACCTGCCCCTCATTTATGTAGTACTAGTCCTTTCTGACAACAGGATATTAGACTACCTGGACCACTACTTTGGCTTCATAAGATCATTCTCATAAATGTCCCATCAGTGTCATGTAGGACATGCAGGAAACATTTCTTAGTCTCTGACACAAACACAATGCAGCTGTTGTCACTGAGAGTCACTGCCAGTGCTAGGATTCCATATTTCACTTATCTCTATTAGATTTGCACATTTTTACCTAACCAACTGTCATCTCCACTCATTCTCCAGCTCTCCAGCATTTCCTTTCTGCTAAGTAGAGAGGGTGAAGGGTATTTTTTCCTTTTTGACTTGCCTTGTGTTCAGGATGGATGTCAGCTACGTGTTCCCAGCCCATTTATCTGACAACTGTGGGTCCTTCTCTGTTACTTCCCCATCCTCCCTTCTGCTCACAGCACCTCCTAATTTAGTAGTATCTTCAGATATACCAAATGTGGTGTGTGTTCCTTCTTCAAGATCATTAATAAAAATGTTGAATAATGCTGGGCCAAATTCCCATCCCTACAGCACTTCCCCACAGCATGATGCATTGCTGTTTAAATTATACTGCAGTGAGTGGCTCCCTTGCATTGTACATCCCAGAACTGAGGATGTGCTGTAGTGTAAAATCATAGATAAGAGCAGACTAGAATATTATGATATCTTGGCCTTTGTTCAGTTGCATTTCAGAAGTTTTCTTGTACCTTTGAAGCTTGAAATGCAGGTGTACAATATCTTAGTAGGCAGGGGAGTCATTTGACAGGTTTGGCAGGGTTTGGAAAGTCAGATTGAGCCAATTGTTTGACTTTGGGAGCACGCCTAATGTTTTATTAACACTGCTGCTTCTTTTCAAGGGAAGTCAGTGGTCATTTGGAAGGCCTGATGAGAACTGTTTCATCAGCAGAGTGCTGGTGTTTCTGAGAAAGAAGATTAGTACCATCCTGTATCAAAAAAGTGATTTGTTTATAAGTGTATCTCGAGTTATTCTAACTTGTATCTCTAGTCATAAAAGGTATGAGGTATGAGGAGACTGTCAGGGTAATGACATGCCTTTCCTCCCTAGGCACTTCACTAATGTGTGCAGCTAAGTAGCTGCTCCAAGCAGTTGACTTTACCTGGGATTTCTCAGTAAGGTCAGCCTCTTGTCAGACAGCTATTTTCTGAATGCAGCCTAACAGAGAAACTTAATGACCTCTATTTACTTAAAGTAGAAATCCATCAAAGGGACAATTAGCTAATTTTAAACATGTATTGGCTCCCTGGTGAGAAGCAAACTTATAAATAAACCATTTCATTTGTCCACTGAACTAGACTGTCATGCAAGTGAAATTGCTGACTCCAAAGCAGATATGTATTTGAAATGTTTACATGAATGACTTCAAATTGGCAAACTTTTCTTGCCTTAAGTGCCCTGAGAGAAGGACTTGGGGGAAGAAACCTCGGGAAGCAGGTCCTTTGCCACTGCTGATGTGCAGGCAGGTTGCATGCAGGCTCAGTCCTGCCTTATCTATGTTGTCCACTGGAAAAAAGCAGCCCAAGTTTTCTCCAGTGACTTTGTTAGCAGACGGTAAAAGGTGCAAACACATCTCTTCAGCTTTCCAGCTGGCATGCAAGTAACTTGGATGTTAGCACTGCAGACGGAGGGAAGAGCAGGTTCATGCTCCCAATTAGACTGGGTAGATGTTTGCAAGAAAGCAGCACTGATTGCCTGGTGGTTTTCTCTCTTGAACGTTCCCATGTCTGTGGTACATGAGCGCCTTTAGTCTTTACTACAATTATTTTTCAAGTATAAAACAGTTTGCTGAAGGAATGGAAGAGCTGATTTCTGATAAAGTCACTGGGGCTCGGTTTACTAAGTGAGGTGTTTAGTGGGACTTAGATTTCCAGAAAGGAGAAGCAAAGAAGAAACCTCCTATCTTAGGAGGCTGCCTTATAACACACACTGGGGGATTTCACTTTCTTTCCAAATCAGCCTCCTTGAGAAGCAGCATGTGTACTCAGTATATACTGCTAGCGCTCATCACCACAATATTTCCACAATATTAACTTTGTTTAAAGGATGAATACATGACAATTATCCTGAAGGCATTTAAAAGATGGCAAACAGGGCAAAAGAGAAACAGAGAGACATTGCAGGACAGTTTCCAATCCCATGTGATGCGGGGACTGTGAAAATGTCTGACAAGACTCCAGTGCATTCTCAAGCAGAAAACAGGATGGAGACTTCCTAGGTCAGATGAGGGACTCAGGGGGAAAACCTTATAGCTGTCTTTGCTCCGTTCGAATAAAGCTCTCCAGTTTGCTGTGCAAAATGTTATCAGACCAGAGATTAATTGTTTCTAAAGGCAGCCAAATAACTACTAGAGACAATAAAAGGGGAAGAAAGAAAAGATCCTTCAAGTAGAATTTAATGACCTTCTCCTGCAGTGTTTTACTTTGCCATATTAATATATAGTCAGTTGTATAAATGCAAGTGTGTGTGTGTGCTTGTGCATGAGTGTGACTCTGCATGTGCAGTGAGATTTTACTTGCATGCCCAGTTTGCTTTGTCGTCTAATGCTGATTATCTTTGCCCAGAGGAACATGACATGATCAGATCAAATAACCTCATCTAAAATAATCTCAAAACAAGATATACAACTCTTCTCAGAGCTGGGAAACACGAAGCCTCTATCCTGAGATAGATTATCTATGTTCAGTGGACTTTGGGGACCTACATCATTCTTTGAAACAAATTATGACACTTTGCTTTGGTCTTTCATGCCTGCTAAGTGATAGGAAGATCTGTTCATGCTGAAGATTTCTCCCAGAAATATAACCTTGATGGGATTTTATGGCACCATACCTGACACATCAATGCATTTAGGCGTGATTTAGTAAACTTGTGACTCAATCTATTTTAAAGTAATGAAGTATCAGATCATTTTCAGCTGTGAACAATGATATCTTTCCAATAATCTAGGAAAACTCAAATGCAGTTTTTTTCCCCAGAGAGGTCAAATATAATATCTTACTTTCATCACAACTTAGTTATCTCCTGTCTCATTAGCCACCCATAAGTATTCTTTATTTATATACACGTGTATATGCATCTATCTATATATATATATCTGTATGGTTTAATCACAAAAGTGCATCCTGGCAAGAAGGAAGGCTGAGCAACATCTCTCCTAATATTGCTGGGGTAGTCTTAGTATGGACAGGATAGTTTTTTCTTTCTTTGAATCTTCGTACAGTCTGAATTGATAAGTGCTGTAAGTGATATTAATAGTCACCCTTCAAAAGTTACAGATGTTCCAGAAGAAACCAACAAATACAATTAATTCAGCCCTTATCCAACTCACACCAGCACATACCAGACCTGCAGTTAATGGCATTATCTCCATTTACAAACTATTTACATACACAGTCCAGCACAAGAGATGTTGTTGCTGAGTTTTTTACTTTTTTTCCCACTTAATATCAATGTTGAGGAAAGAACAAGCCTGCTACAAAAAAGAGGCTAAGAATAGAGCATAAAGTATGTTCGCTAGAAGAGGACTCATGCTCCCAGCATTTTGCGGAGAACCACAGCTGTGGGTCAGCACACATTCCCATAAAATGGTTATCAGATGCAAGTATGCAGTTTCCCAGCAGCGCTCTGTGGTTCAGTTAGCAGCTAGCAATTCTCACCACACAGCTGAAGTCATTTCCCTGGGTTTGCCCCAGTTTTTTAAACAAAATGAAACACACCACAAACTCTGGAAAGCTGAGAAGATAAGTCATGAACCCTCTGCTCAATTTGGGAAAACTAAAAGAGCAGGAAATCATTTAAGGTATGCACATAAGGCATATAGCCACATTCTGCCTTTTAGTGTATCTTCATTGTGACAAAAAGATGTTTTCAGCTATTTTTTCAAAGGCAGGCCACACACCACCTTCTTCCCAGTTTGCAAACTTTATCCCTTATTCCCACAATGGAGGAAGGAATAACAGATATTTATATCAAAGCCACAGGCTAGGGTGAAAGCAAGGATCATTGATGAGATGTTCCCAGCATTTAGAGTCTTCCCTGGTTTCAGTGGAAAGAAAACCCATGTCTCTTCTGTTTCCTTTACAGACTGATTCGATCGTGCCTTTGAAGAACAACGCTTCAAGAGTAGTGCATGAAGATGATTGCCAGCTATATCATGTGGTTGTCTTGGACCCTTCCCAGGAGGTTGAATCTGAACTGAAATCAAATGCAAGTCCTTCCAAACTCACTTTGACAAAATAATCTGTCCTTTAGATGGTAAATCAACTGTCTGAACCACCTTGTTCAGCTTTTAATGATGGGGAAAACTTACAGCAGTTTTTAAAGATTCTGATTGCAGTATGAACGAAGATACCCTTTGCTTTCTTGCAAAGAGGTCATGCTGCTTTGGGGATTCATTGGCATAGCCATCCCCATAAGTGCCCATGCAGGGAATGCTAAAATTAAATTTTCTACTATGGTACCTTCCAAAGGATCTGCTTATTTTAGTCTTAGGATGGGCTTGAACAAGAAGGATAGTGTCAGCACTGTGAATTAACTGTGAATTACAAAGGCAAAAAAAAAGTGGGAAAAGAAAGGAAGCTTGTTGAATTTTGCCAACAGAGACAGCTTATTTCTCCAGCTAGTCTTCTCCAGTTGTAACTGATTGACAAAGGAAGAACAACATCCCTGAAAGCCAGTTCAGAGCACCTAAATCTGTCATCTGCTCAGAATCCCCTTCTAGATGAATTTAAAATCTCTGTTTTTATCCATTGTCTATACAAGGAAAAAAGATCTCTGTCTGGTGATGTCAATACCTCCTGACTAGTAATGTCACCTGAGGCAAAATCCCATGAAAAAGCTAAAAGATAAGATCACTCACAGGTCCTTCTGTCTTTCTATGAACATTGTGTTCTTCATGCATTGGTGTGCAGAAATTCCACTTAGAGGTGGAGAGTGAGGTCCCTGATATTTACCATGACCTGCCTGACCAATTTGATAGCCTTTTATGATGGGGCTACAGAACTGATGGACAGGGGTAGAGCAGTTGATGTCATCTCCCTGGACTTGTGCAAAGCGTTTGACACTGTCCCACACGACATCCTTGTCTCTAAATTGGAGAGACATCAATTTGATA